>JAECUM010014105.1:0-61468 GCA_016617855.1 Megalonaias nervosa | reverse complement strand
CTGATTCTGAAAGGCCAATTTTGCGAAAAGTTTATCCGTTGCTTCGCGTCTTCTACACTCTTGTGAACGTTTCAATAATCAACTTCCGGTCTACTTCGGAGTGAATGCAATTATTGGGCAGGATGTATATAAACAACGAAGACATATAAATAAGAACGATCAAAATTAAAATTAAAATTAAGTTCATTTTCTTTCAGGATCATTTAGTCAATATTATTTCGAAGAATTTTTTCAACTGATCTGTTCATTTACTATATTTTACGTATATCTTAGAGGTCACTACACTTTAATATTTGCATAAAATGAGAGACATCCCAAATGTGATATCTCGAAAAGAGGGAAACTAAAAATATTTGTTCTTAGTCCGGAAATCGCTAAATGGCCGAAATTACAATCTCAGCGTGGTATGTGCTGGCTAGTAGACTAAGTTAAAAAATTCCTCCTCCCCCCGCCCATTCCCTGCCAATCACAGGTAAGTCTGATACTTTGCTGCCAATTTTGTAACTTTTTTTTTACATAAAAACGGGTGGGGTGAAAGTACTGGAAGTTACTGGATCCAAATTACACGTTGTCGAATAGATTCGCATATATTTCTTGCTCTGATGCATGGACCAAAAACGACTTCATGAACTGTATTATTTTAAAAACAAAATATTGATGGAAAAGAGAACAAATGACCCTGGCTCCAAAAGAATACCAGTAACCCACCCTCAATCCCCGAAAATTATACGGTCGGCCCCTAATATAATATGGTGTAACATAGTTATTTAAACTTCCATGCATCCTTATGTTCATATGGACATTCCCAATCTGTTTAATACAAACCCTACCATTTACTTACTTTTCGGCTGGGCCTTTTTTTTTTTACAAAGTATAATTATCATGATGGAAATCAAATCACATATTTGATATAGCTATTTCTATGCATGTGAAGATAACTTTAATATATTTTCATGCCAAATGAACCCAAATTTAAATGTTGTACAAGTGTACATGTTTGGACTTGTATTATTCTTGAATAAATATATTCTTTCCTTAATTTGGCAAAATATACAGGAGTATGCAAATGATCATTGGTATGCATATTTCTAGGGATACTGTGTCATTACATTTTCATGCCATAATAACCTTTATATTTTTTCAATGATTAATTACTTCATCAAATCTCAATGTAGACAAAGACAACCTACATCATATATTTTCATTCCATAAAGTGAGAGAGAGAGAGGATGTGAGTTTATGAAATCATGTAAAATTATTAGAACCTTACATCACCACTCCATGTTGAACTTGTAAAATAATAAAAATATTTTAGGGTGATGCAAACTAAAGACAGTACATTTTAATTAAAATAGGGGAAAACTAATGATAACACCATCCCTAACTCACACTTGACTGTCAGCTGAGAGTGGAGGATCAAATTGTCATTAGTTTTCCTTTTTTACTGATACAAACAACTGCATGTGAGTTCAGTGTATATAACCAAAGTCCAAAAGCACAATGACAAAATATGACAATATTGCCATATTTATAAATATGAAGTCCGATATAGCATTGACTCTTTTTCTAAGAGCATTTAGTACAGAACCATTTTTCATTTTCTGTGCTACTCCACAACTCTTCATCTATGCCCTGACAAAACCGATCAAACCATTCATCACACGAATCACACTGGATCCACAACTCACCCTCTGCATAATGACGTTTACATACAGAGCAAACTGAATTATCAGTGTTACTTTTGTCATATTTCTCCATTTTCTTTTTTCCTTTACCCTTTCCTGTCCATTTTCCTTTTCCCACTAGCAGCAGAGAGGCTGAACCCTACAACTTTTTGAGACCTTATTTTTGAAAACTAAGGGTTCCTACGAAGGCTGAAAAAAGAAGTTTTTGGCTTAACAATGAAAACTTCTAATTGACCAGATTTTTTCCGATTTTTTCACGTGCTGGTCATTACGCGTATGTCGTTCAGCCTCTCTGCTGCTATAAATTAAACAGCCAGTATAAATATTATCAATAATGAGTATTGGAGAACCACACTCAGCTAGATTAGCTCGAGAGCGACTAGAGGCAATTAGAAAATATTTACCTGTTCGTGATTTAGTTAAACAACAACTACAATCTCGTCAGGAATCTCAGGTTGAATTTGAAGAGGATACAAAACAGTTATTTAAACCTATCACTCAGACCACTAAAAGTCTTCTTCCTGCATTAGAAAAAACCGCTGAAGCAACTGGAAAAATAGCAAAAAGAACAAAACAGACAAGAGAGATTTTACGTGGACTTCCAGCCGAAATAGCTGCTGCTCAACCAATACAACAAATACCTGAGGGCGCTGAAGCACTAGCCCCTGAACCAAAATCAGTAGATCCTATAATTAATGCAGAACTGTTAAATAAATTTGATGAAGTAACTATTAAAACAATTAACAACATTGAAAACCTACAACAATTGGCTGAATTTGCTATGGATAATTTTAATCAAAGAAATAAATTAATGAAACCTAAATAAGCTAAAAATATTAAAAACAGTGAACAATGGCAAAAATCATTATATCGTATATATATGAATGTTCAACAAGCTAGAGCTGATGATCCATCATATCGGGTTTATATTAATGAAATCAATGATTTAAAACAATTAAGAAAACAAGAAGAAGAAAAGGAAAGAAAAAAACGTAAAAGGCAACAATCTCCAGAACCATTTGAGCAATTACTTCGTGATTATCCAGAATCATTCAAAACACCATCGAAACCAAGTAAAAAAGCATCACAACAAACACCACGACAATTTGAATTATCACCAATATCATCACCACAACTCAAATTACCATCACCAGAGCAACCAATACCACGACTACAAACACTACTACAACGACAACAACAAGAAGAAGAATCACAACAACCAGTCAAAATAACAGAGGAAGAATATCAAGATCCTGGCGCAACTGGAAGTAGTTTAGGGAGTGGTCTTATTACCTATCCCAATAACGTTCTTGCTGACGTTAATCGACTAGAAATCCTCATTGGAGGAAAACGAGCTGGTAATAATTCCCCAGAAATCATTAATGAAGCAGCTGATATTTGTCAACGATTATTTACAGGCGGAATTATGGATATTAATGTGTATCGGTCCCTCATTAATGAAATCGCCGATGATTATCATAGTGACTAAGTATGTAATTAGTGATAAAGTCACTTAATAATAAGATGATCATACACAATACTCGTGGACCTGCCATGGTCAGGGTAATAAACTCTCGATTACCGGTATACAAAACGACCTACGGAGGTGGACTAGGTGATGTTGTTCAGGGTCTGTTTAGAAGAATAGCCCCAAAAGCAATACCGATTGCAAAGCAGCTAGGAATGAAAGCTATTGATGTTGTTCGTGAAAAGGGTATAAGCGCTGTTGGTAATATTGCTAGCAAAGCATTCTCAGCAATCAAAGATAGACTATCACGATTAATACGCAGACCACAACCCGTCCGACCTCAACCTGTGAAATTGGCTAGCACTGAAGTGATGCCAGCAAGTGTAAGTAAAATAATAAATCAAGCTGCTAATCAAAAACTAGCGGAGTTGGCTGATGTACCAATGTCGGAAAAGGAAAAAAATATAACCGCTAGTCTGATAGCAGGAAGTGGTCTCACTTCCCGAAGTGGTCTTCGTGTTAGACGAAGACGATAATAATAAAGATGTTTAAGCGTATATCTGACCCCGCGTTTGACATGGACGCACCAGTTCTCAAAGATGAGTCTGTGCGTGATTATCAATATTATTCTTATGACGCACGAATGCCAGATCAGCGTGGAAGAATTGAACTACAGGTTCAAGAAACAAGCAGATATTTCTTACCCGCTGAAGCATTTATTGAAGTCGAAGGTGAAATTTTATATAACGTTGCTCCTGCAGCACCAGTAGAATATGGAGCTGATATTAGTGTCGGTTTTGTTAATAATGGTATTATGGCGTTGTTTGATAGCGCTACATACATGATTGACGGAAAAAATATTGAATCAATTCAGAAAGACGTCGACGTTGCCACGACAATACTAGGCCTTGCAAGATACAGCGACGATTACTCAAGATCAGCTGGTCCATCAATGATGTTTGCAAAGGATACAACTGATTCTCCAGAGCATCGGCAATATGAACTAAGATGACCAAGAAACTTTGCCAACAACGCTGATGCTGATGTGTGGCCGGTGGTTCATGGTGCTGATCCAGATTTCAACTTAGGATTTAGATCACATCGAGCAATGTTAAAAGGTAATAGAAGAGTATTTTCATGTGCAATTCCACTGTCACATATCTTTGGATTCTGTAGAAATGTTAGAAAAGTCATTTTCGGAGCCAAACACACAGTTGTACTAGTACGAAAAGGCACTGACAATGATGCAATCTGGCGACCCCCCCGAACTGATCCTGGTAAAGTAGTACTAACAAAATTTTCATTGTGGATGCCAGAAATGACTCCGTCAATATCTGAAGAAGACCGGTTGCTATCTTTTATGAGTCAAGGCGGTAAATCAACGTTGTCATGGTTGACTATGACCACAGATGTTGTAGAGAACGCTGTTAATGGTTTATTTACGTGGCAAATAGCTTCTCAGCAAGGTGTTTCTGCACCAAGGCATATATTTATTGCGTTTCAAAATACTGCACGAATAAACAATCAAAATCTTAGTATTATGATATTTGACGATCTTGGTGTTTCTGAGGTTTCATTAAGGATTAATGGACATCAAGAACCATCCGAGGATATTTTGTTGAATTTCGATCAAAATCATGTAGCACGTGCCTATCATCGATTAATGACATTCATGGGCCGTGATCAAAACATTGATACTGGTTTACAAATATCGCAGCTAGATTTTACAACGCTGTATCCGATTTATTACTTTTCGCTTGAACATTTAGATTTAACCAGACAATCTGTTGTAGATATACATTTTCGAGCTCGTGTTAATAGAAATGTTGGAGCTATTCCTAATTATAGAGCAATAGCCGTTATACTCAGCGATAAATCGATGTTACTCGAAGGTGTTGGTGGACGAATGAGAGTTATTGATGCTCCAGTAGAAAACATGTAATTAGATCGTTCATATTATTATAAATGTCATATGATCAGATTAAAAAGCTACAATCAGCATCAAAAAAAAAAAAATTGTGCGTTAAAAATATCGCTAAAGCGAGAACAGATGAGTGGTTCAAATAAACTATCGTTGACCAAGCGTCAGTTCAGAAACTTCAATGAAGCCAAAAAATCAAATAAAGGTATAAAACTTAATCTTTCTGCGGGCGCCATCAAAGATATTGCTAAGACGGGTGGTATATTTCCACTTCTTGCAGCTATACCAGCTTTAATAGCAGCTGCAGCCCCAGCTGTTGCAAAAGCAGCTGCGCTAGGTGCTGTTGGAACTGCTGCTGGAATGGCGTTAAAGAAAGCAACCGGACAAGGAATCAAAAAAAAAGGAAAAGGTCTAAGACTACCAGGAACCCCGTATTCGTGGTACGGAAAGGGTCTAAGATTACCAGGGACCCCGTATTCGTGGTACGGAAAGGGTCTAAGACTTCCCGGGACAGTTTACTAATATCACCCATGTCCAATTTTGATTTACTTAATGCTGCTAAAAAACTAAAAATAAAAAACTTCAGAGGTGTTTTATGCGCGATCAATTACCAAAAAAACCAAACAATATTGAAACCGGTATCATTAATCTCGATAAAAACTCTGGCCCAGGCACGCACTGGGTCGGATATGCAACTGATCCACGTGGAATTATTTATTTCGATTCGTATGGATTAGCACCACCAAAAGAATTTTTAGAGTACGTTACCGGCGATAAAAGTATTCCAATCTGGTATTCAACGCTACCAACACAAAAAATAACTGATCCCCCAATATGCGGTCGTGAAACCCTCGCTGTGCTTGACGCTGTATCAAAATCAGCAGCGCCACCTCATAAAGTCGTGCACGCGTTCACTACTGAACGGTATACCACGTCATCACACTTAAACAGATATCAGTAAATATAATGGTAGATATTTATGGAAGATCCTCAGGTAGAGCTCAGAAGGTCGATTGATCTAAATATGCAACTCTTGAACAGCTCAGAAATGAAATCGATGATTTATTAAATATCACAAGTGTGGATCAAAATGAAGTCGTCGTTTTTCAGGACAAACAAGGACGATTAAAAACGAGTAACATACAACTACCAGATGTACTTGTACGAATTCCCAACGCGGTTGTTAATAATATCGTTACTTTTACTGATCAAGGTAAAATACAGGATTCCGGTAAATCGGTTAACGACTATGTTAAGAAAACTGGTGATGTATTTACCGGTGACATTATTATGTCAGGAAGAAAAATTACATATCTTATGAACCCAACCTCGGATACAGACGCAGCAACAAAAAAATACGTCGATGATCAAGAATCCAAGTACGTGTCAGTGCGCGGTGGTATAATGCGTGCATTTCTCGACATGAATAATAATGGTATTAATAATCTCAGAACACCAGAAACAGATTTTGACGCTGCAACGAAGAAATACGTCGATGATAGCAATAAATCATTAATGACAGTCAATGATGAAATTACCGCTGTTAGAACTGATTTTACCAATCACGTGCAAACGTTTCTGAATTTCCGTAGAAATATAAATAGAGCTTTTCATGACTTTTTTGGAAATCCACCAGTCGTTGACATAAAACTTACCGACATTAACATGAAAATCAACGATATTGTTAGTGGAATTCCTAATATCGTTGAAAAAACGAATCTAGTAACAAAGTTACTTGCTGGAATGACTCACAAGCAGATCTTCAACGTAGTATACACAGTAGCATCAGGATTAGGAGTATGGACACTGCAAGATAATACTCTCAAACACACCGCAGAAATTACTGGCGTATACAGGATGTCTATATTTAGCATAGCAAAATTCAGTATATTTACTACATTTCCATGGCGTCATTCAATCGATACTTTTTCTGGAGTTGTATCCGTTATAATAAATAAAGATGCGGAAGAAACATTTCTGCTGGAGGCATCTGATAAAAAATTAACCAGAGCACTATACTGGTGGTGCTTGGAATTTGTATGTGAAACTCCTCAATTAGTTATCTAGATAAGTATAATGAATCAAGAGTCATTTATCGATGTTCAACATCACAGATACGCTCAAGTATGTGAGTGTCAAACCAAACTAAAAAATATCATCGACGATTACACGATAAAAGTAAAAAAATATCAGCGACGTATGGTTGTTATTGATATAATGATATACTCGGTTTCTGCTGTTATTGCTGGAACTGGATTATTACTATCAACAATAACGATGACAGCGCCTGCAGTTGTAACAATTATAGTTTCCACGGCAACAACATGCGCAGGTATTTTCAGTATTATCGCTAAGAAAATATCTGCGTGTACAAATGATAAACTAAACGAGTACATAATGAAATTGCACACAGCAACATCATCTTATTCTAAACTATCATCGTATCTTTCGGCGTACCTCAGCGATGGTAAAATATCCGATGAGGAGTTCGCAATGATAATGGAAACTTATCATGAGGCATTCAAAGTGGATTCTAATGATAAAGTGGAGGGTTGAATTTCCGCTCTATTAAAATAATAATTAAATACGGAGTATTTTAAATAATGTCATCGTTAGAATTATTACAGCAGATCGTAGCTAATACAACGCCGTCAAAAACTACTATGATATCATTAAGTTCAACCAATCCTGAATTTAGCGTTAATTTTCCAACTGCAATTCCAGCAAGCGAGATAGCATTAACACGATTACAAGTTTATCATAGTTGGCCAAATATCAGGTCAAAACCGTTTGGTGGACAACCAGCAAATAATTCACTGGTATTTGCGAATAAGAATAAACCTGACAGTAGTCCTGATTGGCAAGTTGTTGGAATTTCAACGGGCAGTTATCAAATAGAACAGATTAATGACGAGTTCCAACGCAGAATTAAATCTATCACAGGGAAAGAATCTAAAATAGCGATCACTGTTTACGAACCAACATTATGAGCGGTGATTGAAATAAATTCTCCTGATTACCTCGTAGATATTTATCAGAGTTCGATCAGATCAGTGTTAGGATGGCCTGAAGTCGCACCTATTTATAATGGAGTTTCAGAACCAACTAAAAATGAATTTAAAACGAGTGAAGAAAAATTCATTAAAAATCCAGAATATCGAGGAAAACATCCATGGAATTATATATTATTTAAATTTGATACAAAAGACGATACATATTACTTTACTGATTTCGACGGTCGAAGGACCCCTAAGATAACTAGATCAGCATTTACGGTTATCAGGACGCCAAGGGAGCGGGATCGAGATAATGTTGATGAAAGATTTTTTAAAGAATTTTTAAATACTTTTAAGCCTGAATACGATAAAAAGTTTAATGATTTAAGAAATTTACTGATTTCATTATCACAACATTATGATGATAACGTAAAGCAGCAAATAATCGAGTCAATAAAACACTTAAATGGTATCTTATTCGATTTATACATCGCCAATCGAAGTATTATAAACGTTGCGACAACACTCAATAGTTTTTACACTGATCAAATACGTAAGCAATTATTTCTTAATCATTATAAAATTACAGAAGAACAATTACAAACGTTTATTATACCAGATTTAAATAACGCTAAAATGAAGAAATCACTTGACGATCTTATTGAAGAATATTATCCCGGAGTAATTGATCATGGAGAAAAATAGCCCCACCACCGGTTATACTAAAACATAATAACGACCCTTTTAGTGCCGGCCGTCATATATCGCCAGGCATTGTAAATATAACATCAGTAATTGCAGTCAATCTGGTATGGGATATTATTGAAGGTAGCTATCAGGTAGATCTTTCTAAGTCTAACCAGGCTCAGCAAGGATACATATTATACACATTTTCCCCGCGCGATCCACCCGGCTGGTTGATTGTATCAGAGCCAATAAATCCCGTATATCTACGTGTACACAACCAGTTACTATCAAGGATACACTTTAAACTTACAGACCAGGTAGGTCACATTCTGGATTTGCAAAATGAAGAACTAAATATAAATCTGTACGTACGCTCATAGAGCGTTATCATAATGCGAAACAAAAAAAAAAATATCCGGATGCATGGTGCTTGTCTATGATACCTGATACATAATGGTTGGTATACAATACAGCATAACATATACTTGTCAATATATATATAACCTTGCCGGCGGTCTCATTCAATGCTAATCGGCAACTTTCCCTATATATTGTGGCAACCAGTAACTGACAAAATAATAATACTGTATTCTTTGTTTACATAAAATCCGCGCACAGATTTCTCATAGTGCACACAGGCAATCGATATATATTGTCTAGTTACTCTGTCTAGAAGGCTGTGGCTGCATAATTAGCTCTGTTATTGATTATTCCATAACGGCTATATATCTTAGTGCTAAGAGAGAGAATTCTGTTGCATTTTACACAGAAGCTGGTCTCTGTTAAGAAAATCGGATACATATTGTATAATAAAATACACGTAATGGGTGTGTAAGTGCCGATTTTATTATAATAAATAGTGCGCCATAGAAGAATTTGTGTACAATATTGCCTGTATCTGTGTGGCCGATTACCGCGTAAAGTTATTTTAAGAACATCCGCTATGACTGAATCAATCTCCTTGGTAACGGCTTATACGCATAGACTCGTGTTATACAGAATTATATATTTCTATAATTTTTGGAAACTGGAAATATAAAATCCCATTTTACACAGAAAACTGTGGTTTTTGTTAAGAACACTGTAGTTTTTAGGAAATAGGCTATTGTGCTTTTGGTAAACACATATTAACTTTTTTAGCATATATTTATAACAAGGTCCGATAGCTCATTGCTAGCGCGTTGAAACTCTCATCCTGGCGTCGGTGGTTCGAAACCCGAGAAAGGCAAATTGTCTGCGGAGGCGATTTTAGACCAAGATTTATAATCTATTGGGGGCCTTGGCCAGCCCCAGTCTATTTGTGAATAGAAATTAGTATACCTACCCACGTGTCAACACGTAGTAGGTGTCAGTTTTGCACCCCTACGGATTTGATATTTGGGGGTGGGTGTGCTAGTTTATATATTCACAAATAGAGAAAAGGCCATCATCATCTTCATTGTATATATATCATAATCACCTTCACTGTATATATCATAATTACCTTCATTGTATATACCCATTATCTTCATTGTATATAGTCATTGTATACATTGTATATAATCATAAATCGTCCTTAATTAAGTTTATATGTGACCTCTGAACTTGCTCGGATGTCAAAAGGCAACCGGGGGGTTCACAAAGGTCAAAATGTGCCGTCCGCAAAAATCAACATCACATGACCATAAAAATATATAATCATTGTTCATCAATCAGTTTATATGTGACCTCTGAACTTGCTCGGATGTCAAAAGGCAACCGGGGGGTTCACAAAAGTCAAAATGTGCCGTCCGCCAAAATCAACATCACATGACCATAAAAATATATAATCATTGTTCATCAATCAGTTTATGTGTGACCTCTGGTCCTACTAAGATGTTGTTTGACACCTTAGGGGATCACATGGGGTTTGTGTTTCGTCTTTCGGAATTTCCTCTAGTCCTACTAAGATGTTGTTTGACACCTTAGGGGATCACATGGGGATTAATTCAGAATGCTCCTGAACTTGCCAGCATGTTATATGACAAGCTGGGAGTTCATATGGAGTTGTATATATGTATATATGTTTTGTAAAAATATAGTACCGTCCAAAAATATTATTTTTGTATTAAATATACATTTATTATATAATGAATTTTGAAAATATCAATGTCATTGTTTCTGCGATTAAAAAATTACAACATAACGGTATCAATGTATCTGACAATCTTAATGCTGAAAAGATTCTATGTGATTTTGACTCATTACAACAACGAAAGAACGAGAACAGATTCACGCTATCTGCTGATTATAAATTCATGAAAGTTATCCAGCAAGGAATGTTAAAGTCACTGGCAACTGTCACTGATGATCAGGTAAAGTTGTTTGTGCCTCTCTCAAACGCTATTGACAAAATCAAGCTAGAATTATCTCATGAATACGAACAGAAAAAAATTATGAACTTTCGTATAAGACAGTTAAGAGAGCATTGTGAAAATACGAGTGAAAATACGAGTGAAAATGACAGCGATAATGATGGACCATTGACTGTGGTAATAGCTAAACAAAATCCTTGGGAAAACTAACATATTCTGCCTAGTATATATATAATGCAACCTACACACATGGATATTGACAAGTATATCTTACATATTGTATCAAAGAACCAACCATTACGCTTCAGTAGGTATCAAGTATCATAGACAAGTACAAAATATATATAATATTGCCCGTGCTTGTTGTACAAAGTTTTTCGTTAGATTTCCTCGTTTTCGTTGGGTCAAAACCCCAGGAAGGTTAACGGAAATTAACATTAGATTTTAAATTTGTTGATCAAATACTGGTTTTTTCCAGTTCTTTTGCTCGTATTGTGTAGATTTTTATGATCATTTTGCTAGCGAATTACGATAAAAAAAAACCCGGAAAAAACTAGTATTTGATCAACAAATTTAAAACCTAATGTTAATTTCCGTTAACCTTCCTGGGGATTTCACCCAACGAAAACGTGCAAACTCAACGAAAAACAATGATAAAATCGACTAAAATGCCTGAAAAAATCAACAAAATAGAGCAAAAAACGAGAAATTTGATAAAAAATCGAACAAAATAAAAACTATAATAAAAAATAGTTAAATCTGATTAAGTAAAGAATGTTTTGTGCCATCGAATATAGTTTATGTATCTTTTGCTTAACCCACTTCTGGAGAACCATCTTAAGATCTTATAATATTTTCTGAATGCCGATTGCAAGCTAAATAATATCATGTACTATTATGTTCCTAACATAAGTGCGGATAACTGCAATACTGACTAAGTTTTATGCTTGCGTCAGTCTCGCTTGATCATCTGATACCAAGTACTGGAAAATAATATTCTGCCCAAATTTGAAAGAAAAAGCAGATTTTGTAACCCCGTCTGCCACGTATTTCACTGAAGGGCCTGTTATGTTAAAGTATTTACTAGCGGAATAAATTGACTTGAACATAATTTCTTCTCCAGATTCTGCATTCACGGATTTAACAGCTTTTACAGTATATCTTGCGCGACCTGTTTTCCCAAACTTACAGTTTTCACTTTGCGTGATAATACGTAGATTTCCAAGTGAGTTGTCAAGTTTATTGCCGTTGATGTGATCCACCACATACCCATCTTTGATCAGTCCAAAATAACACTCGATGACAAATCTATGTGATAAATAATGTTTATTTCCTTTGGTATTAAATGAAACATAACCAGTATTGGTACACTACCGACTGGTTTTTTCAGTCTGCAATTTCTAATGGTACCATCGCGCGATGCTTCATAATTGGTGAGGATTGGATGTGACACAAACTCATTTTGCTCCATTTATATACAATATACTATTTGTTTAAATCATTGTTTTGAAAATCTAGCCAGATAATCTTCTTCGCGCTTTATAATAGATTCAGCGTTATATTTTTTATCGTAATATCGTTTCAACTCTGTATTTTTTACCACCACATTGCGCACACAGGTGAGTCTTTCCTCGCACTCCAACACCACACCGCAGGCACGGTTTAGGTCCTTGACTCCCGTGTCTAACGCACTGCATGTGATAACTGCAGAACTCGTTTACGCAATTTTTGTTACACGGAGACGTGTAACCAATCTTAAGCCATCGGCAGTAATTTGGTTGAATCATATATACATGATTAATACTTCAATTTAAATACATATTTGCCTTAATTATAATATGCAGGAATTATCCGCAATTGAACCTGCCGCTGCTAGATTTGATCTAGACAGACTACATAAATTTAGTTTCTTAATGTAAGATCTAGCTTTAACGAATGCAGATATAACTAAACGTATCCGTGAAGCCAAGGAGGAGTTTCGCGATGATGGTGCGGCTCATGTGTGGTCCACATTCAGAATTGGAAATACCGCATATGTGATGAGTGACAAACGAGGAAGAGAGATTATTGACTACCTTGTTCGGAAATATATTATTTTAGTAAAATTTATTGTAAAGACTGACGATGATGTTTGGATCATCCGAGACAAGCGTGAATCCGTCCAGAAGTCAGGGAATAATATTGTCCTTGGTGAAAATTCCAAACCAGGAATACTGACTGGAATAGACAAGCCGTATTATGAGCGATCGTATCCAGTGATTGCGGTAGTGTATGCGCTGTATCCGTTAAATGATAAACCTGACGTTGGGGATCTCAAGAAAATGAAATTGTCAAGAATAAATTGTGTAGCTGAACGAGTTATAGAACACTTCACAAACGCGATACGGGGAAACGGTTTGACAGATTTAAGACGTAAAAAAATAAATATGTGGGCTGAAAAAGTTAAAGCTGCTGGAGCGTCTATCAGCGACGTTGCTGAGCTAGAAAAGTTATTAAGATTTCCAGTAGCAGTGAAGACATTAACCGGAGAGATTTTGTACAAACCAAAATATATAAAAAAATGGAAACCCTATAACAATCATTGATCATAACGCACATTCATGGACTAATGCTGTAACTGTATTTCCGCGAGAAAGAATGGTTAAATTTTACCACGGTGATGTATTCGATGCCATCGGTGATATCGGCAAAAGTGACCCTGTTTCTGTGTGGCTGTTTCAGAGTTCGGAATATGATCATCATGATCAATTTGTACGGTCTAACGGTGATATTTATCGTACAGAATCTCTTCATGAGGAAATGGAAAACCTTGCGCTGAAATATACTTCTGACGATGTCAAAGTTAGACAATTACTAAGTAATTGTTTTACCGTACCATCGGTTGCTGCTCATTTCGCGCAGAAGAAAAACTCGTGGAAACCGACACGATCGGAATTTCTTGACGATGTCGTGAGGAGTTGTATCGAATACGGGCACGGTGGATTGTGGAATACTAGATACGATTACAACGACGTTATCTCGGTTGATATGGTAGCGTGTTATCCTGGAAGTTTTCTTGGATATGGAGATTGTTCTAAATACTTTAATAGATTTGGACATCCTACACATGACATGACCAGGGTTGCGATAAACGGACCCTTACCAGATTTTGACTTAACCGGATTCGCCTGCATAGAGTCGTTTGAGTTACACTCGGATCTCCATCCGATTGTTTATGCGTGGTTTGGAAGACATTTTTCAGAGCGACATTGGGCTCCAATAGTTCTGCTAAGATATATGCTTGATGCTGAAGTTTTAATATCGTTGAAAGTAACTGAAGCAATTATATCATACCGCGTGCAGAAGCAAGTTTGGTTGCCAGAACCTGATGTATTTGATGCTAAACACGATGAGAAACTTGCAAAGGATCTCGGCAGAAAAATAATCGGTAAGCTTATTCAAGGAGGATCACATGATCATAAACGAGCGTGTACAAGACTGATTATGGACGATGCTGAACTCGATTTTATAATCGCTGATACGATGGAGAAAAACACATTTATAAACAGATGTAATGCTTATTTATCAGATGGAACGAAACTAGGTACCATTGTGAGCTATACTGATGGCGAGTCACCGCAGTTTACTCATTTAAGATCTTCGATGCTAGCGTACGTTTCGATAAATCTATTATCGATGATAAACAGATTTCCTCGTTACGCTGTCAGAGTTGCTACGGATTCATTTTATATACACAAAAAATACAAAGATTTATTAAAACTCGGTAATGGTGAATGGGGAACGTGGAGGATAAAACAAGAAAATATACTTAGTTATTCTGAATCTGCCGATGTTGAAATTGCGGAGACATATTACAGAAATAGTGATCAAATATCAAAATCATCTGCACCATCCGTGTATGATCCTGTTATCTAGACATAAGACTGTTTATCTTAATGGGTGTGGAGGTTCAGGTAAAACGACACGCGCGATTAACTTATTCATGAGTTTAGATATGATTGTTTTAACACCGACGCACAAACTCGCCAGGGAAATAAAACAACGAGGTGTAACATCGTGTACATATCATAGTTTCTTTAGATGGTGCGGAGATACATGGACCCCATCGCGGATGGGTGAAAAATATATACCTAAAATTATTATATGGGACGAGATATGTACGGTGTCGCTGGAGGTATTACAAATATTTCTTGATTGGCTGTTACTAAAGAATACTGCTGTGATTATGTGTGGTGATCATGGTCAACCGCCACCCTTTGTTGGGCAGTCTCCACATGAGTGGCTGAAAACATTTGTAGATTATTACGAAGAAATATCTGATGATCATAGAGCTATTGATGAGTCGCTGAAAGAATTTAAAAGATTAATAAGACTACAGCCAGATAAAATACAATGTGAAGTAATGCGTGAGGTAATTCCGGAAACGTCCATGAATGATTTTTGGACCTTATGGAGACCTGCTGATTTGATAGTTGCGAGTAGAAAAATAGTTCGTGATGAACTGCAAAATAAATTATTTACGTTACATAAGGAAAAATTCCCAACGTTACCTGTGCCGCTGTGTTATCGCCCAGCAGATACTAGACAACAAAATGTTGATGTTGAGATTCCTGGTGTAGACACTGTCCGAATACAAAATCTTGTGTTAAATGATATTGTTCCTGTCGCTGTTGATGTTGTTGAGAGCGCGTTAAACATGGATAAATCGCCATGGACGTTAGGATACGCTATAACGATTCACTCGTCACAGGGATTAACTATCTCTGATACAAATATCTGGATTGTAGATGATCGTATTGAGTGGTCAAATTTAGTTTATCTCGCAGTGTCTCGAGTTAGAAGAATATCTCAACTGAAACGGGTTATCATGGATTGCGTAATAACCGAAGAAATCACTAACAGTGTCGATATCAATAAAAAAATAGCCAGTTATAAACAGTGTGACAAAAAAAATAATCGCGATGTTGATATAGATGCTGAATTTATTAGGATGTTAAAACAACGACAAAATAATCATTGCGCAAATTGCAACGCAATAATGTTGTGGCAGTATTCGAGCAATAACCCAAGACAATTTACCGTTGATAGAATTAATAGTAGTCTTGGTCACACACGCGAAAATGTGATGCTGACCTGTTTGGAGTGTAATCGACGTCGGGGGTTTGCAAGTTTATAAAAGTGTACTTGGTGGTAATTGCGTATCCTCAGGAATTATTTGTAATTGTTCGCGTACAAATCCATGCTGAGGAGCAGTTGAATCTAATCTGTAGATTGCAGGTCTACCTGTGGACCTTACCACGCTGGATATTTTGTGTGTGGTCACACTCCAAATAGGATCAGTTGCTCTTTTTCTACCTCCTTCAAGTTCGCCAGGTTCATATAAATATCTAACTGTAACATTACCAAGTACTGGTTGAGAAGTAGATTCACGTTTTATCTGTATATATTTTTTTGTGATCGCATCAGACGGTTTCATAGAAGTTGCACGAGTAATTTCCTTATTCAGCGCAGCTATCACACTTGGTAACCTCGCAACCCATTCACGAGATCTTGTATCTGTGGATATTTCCTTCGCATATTGATACCCGAATAACCGCGTATCTGTATGTGTTGACGTCAGCCGATTTTAACGGTATCGTGTGGTAAAAACTGTATATCCGCTTGATGAACTTCATTAGGAACATTGACATCGAAATGTGCGTGTTGAATTTTTTTAGGTGGACTTAGAAAGATCTGCCATATTGCCTGTCGTGCTAACCACGCTGCAGCTACATCACGTGAAACTTTTGCTGAAGCGGCAAGTTTGCTAATCGCTGCCTTACCTCTCCAATATCCTCTCGGGGAATAATAAACAGATTCCATTATAATAATCAGTTGATTAATTACCAGCCCCTAGAATTATTTTACCTTTCATAGCAGATTTTACTAGAAAGCTAGCGAGAGATTCTCTGACAGATTTATTAGTTATAGAATTTAACGCGTGAATCAACTTTACATCTGCGAGATGCCGTTGTTGCAAATCTGGACTTTTATAAGCAACATCATGAATGTGACACGCTTGATCAATCTTATTTACTGGAATCTCTCCAGGTTTTGGTTGATCTTTGTTATCGAGTCTGATATCGAGACGAGTTCCAGGACCACAATAATTATATCCCGCAAGGTGTTTCTCGCCGGGGTATTTAGCCCATGGAGTTCTTGCAATTTCCCTAACGAAGCGGCTATATCACCACCCTTGATATTCATCAAGGACGAAATAAATTTATATTTGCTTGTACCACATTTTGTACATTTACCTGTAAGTGCGCGTCTCTTATTTTTTGTTGTTATCGTTGTCAATCCAAATGTGGGGGTTGTTGCTCTACATCGAACGCAATATAAACTCCTATTATTATTATATGGATATAACTGACTTTTCTGCGACACGAAAACAAGAGCCAGTAAAGCACCATCCAGCGTTACCAAATTCTATCAGAATGATTATAATAGGTCCGTCTGGATCTGGTAAGACGCAATTACTGCTTAATCTGATAATGAGATGGCTGAAGTGGGATAAATTGTATTTACTAGCGCCATCTGTAGATGATCAGCGATGTTACGAAGTACTTAAAGATTTTAATGAAAATGCAAAATTGTTGCATGAAGACAGTGAAGTCATAGACTTTATTACTGATATTGATGAAGCGCCATCCGTAGATGACTTAGATGGATTCATTAATAACCTCGTGGTATACGATGATGTCATGCTGGACAAACAATCCAATCCAGCTCGGATATTTTCACGAGGCCGTCATAAAAACACAGACGTGATTTATGTTACACAGCGTTATACAAAAATTCCAAAAGTGATCAGGGATAACTGTAACATTTTAGTTGTGTTCAACGGAGTTGATAATCATACGCTGCAAAATATTTATTATACTTGGTGTTCTGGGGACATGGATATGAACAAATTTAAAAATTTCTTTTCAAAAGCACAAGCTGCCTCCCTTTGGTTTTGTAACAATAAATTTACATGATCCGAGGTCAAGATATCGTAACGGACTTGATACAATTTTTGGATAAAAACCATAGCAGCAGAGAGGCTGAACGACATACGCGTAGTGACCAGCACGTGAAAAAATCTGGTCAATTAGAGAAGTTTTCATTGTTAAGGCAAAAACTTCTTTTTTCAGCCTTCGTAGGAACTCTTAGTTTTCAAAAATAAGGTCTCTAAAAAGTTGTAGGGTTCAGCCTCTCTGCTGCTCCACTCTAGTTCTTTTTCTAGTAATTGGCTGACTTTTGCTACAGCTGGAAGTGTCTTGCTTACTACTAACTTTCGAACAACTGGCAACAGGATAATTCTGTACTAAAAATATGGCATTGGCATTTCATTCAAAGCAGGTATTACATTACATAGTTTATTAACTAGACCACTCTTCTGTACATTTCCTGCTTCTATGCCATAGACTTTACCCAGCAAAATCAGATCCGATTTCAAAAAGCTAGTAAATACTACAGCCTTCAGATCATGATTTCAGTTTTAAGTGAGAATACAGTTTATTTTCTGACTGATCTTCCAAGATATATTTCATGTCCAAAGCTAATGCATCACTACTGTGTTTGTACTTTGATCTCATGACCACTCTCTTTCTCAAACTGTCTGACTTCAGTTTTCCAAGACTGGAAATGGTACCTTTTCTGAACTGACTGTCACCTATTCTACTGTAACGAACTATCAGATCTTCATATAGATCTCTGATACAAGAAGCAATCATGGTATCGTCCACTTGTATGACACTCATACTGGGATCAAACTTTATGTACAGCCACTCCCAATATTCAAACAGTGTCTCATCCTTAAGTATTACAGTCTTACAATACTGTAAACTCCCTGCACCATGCAAATGTAATGCATCTACATGTTGATACTGCCTCCATGTATTGTCAACTTGCAAGAAAAATTCAAATACAGAATCCTTGATGTTCGTTAGACCATGGTTGATATTCTGTCTTCTTTGTGTTTCGTGCAAGGTCTGTTTATACTTGCTATTGTTTTCCAAATCAACAGCTGAAGTTGTAAGGTGATCTAACATTTTTACTTTTAAGAAACATTGACTGACCAAGTTAATTTTTTCCTTTCTGTACAAGCTGTTCTTTCCTTTCTTCATATTATCTGCTCTTTGCAATACATCTACCTGCAATATACCTTAATTTTCCTTGTCCTGGCTCTGATACAAGTATGGAAGTTGCATGTGCAACTTGTGTGGTACTGAAAATGTCAGTAGTATATTTGTCCAAAACAATTTCAAAAATTCTGTCAAAAATCTTTCCAAATGCAAAAAAAGTATCATCATTTGGAACAGAATTCAAGAAATTTTCAAGAATTTGGATGCATGCCTGAGACACTGAAAACTGGTAAACTTCAGAATAATATTCAGTCCATGTCTTTGAAACTGGTTTTCTGACCTCTATATTACCATATACTTTATTTAAGATACTTTGAATTTTTTGGTACAATATCTCAAAAAATGTATTCAACTCTTGCAGTGGCTTTTTGAAGATTTCTGTTAGTGTTACTTTTAATCTCATTTGCTCAGGTGTTATTGCATTTTCTGGGATAAGTTGTTTCATTTTTGTATGGTCAACATGATGCTCTAAAATGTCAGTCAACTGTGGTTAACCTATGTTCTTGGTCACTACATAAAGCAGTTGTGTCTTCCCCAACGGACAACATTTCATCAACTTCTAAAATTTCTTCATCAGAAAAGTCAGAGTTATCAGAATCAGAACCGGTTTCATAATCAAAGTCAACACTGAGGTTCTCTAATAAAGAAACAGAATGTCTACAGCATTCTAAACCTGAATCAAACTGTACGAAGCTTTTATTATAGAATTCGTAAATGCGAGAACTACGTCGAATCACCGAGTTGGAACTGAAACTGATACCCTTAGTCCCTTTTTATTTCTGGTCCTCCCCATTGCCACACCTAACTGACCTGGTGCAAAAATATTTGATGCATCAACTTCAACTCTTTGTAAAGTCAATCCTTGTCCCTTGTGAATGGAAATGCTGAACGACAGAATGAGTGGAATTTGATGCCTTGTGGCTACAATCTTTTTATCGATGGTACTGTAAACAGTAAAATTTTCTCTTCCCAAGCAAACAAAATTATTTTCAAAATCAACTGTCACAGAGTCTTCTTTCATTGCCAAAACCTTTCCCTGTAAACCATTTACTAGTGCTGAGTTTAAATTTTTGACCAGCATAACTGGACAGCCAGTTTTCAAGTGTAACACTTTTGGAACACAATTTATTGCACCGATTATTGTCACCCTCGTCTATTGACTGATAACACTTTGATACACCATCCATTTCCATAAGTTTGCACGCACTGTATATTTCACGAAGTTCCGTCCACAAAGTCTTATTGGTCATCTCCAGGAGGGAGAGGTCTCTGCAGCCTCAATATCAGGTTTTTGGTATCTTCAGGGATTTCTCCCTTTGAAACATCATTGATAGCCTTTATGAAATCTAATTCATCTTGTCTTATGACCTCATCAAGGACAATTTTATGCCCAAATACCATTTGCAAAAATGGTAGATTTGAAACAGTATTCACCCGAATCACATGTCAAAGGGTCAGGTACAGGCGGAAGCTGAAAAAAGTCCCCACTTGCAATAACTTGTATACCTCCAAAATATA
The DNA here is from genome assembly GCA_016617855.1 of Megalonaias nervosa. NCBI lineage: Eukaryota > Metazoa > Mollusca > Bivalvia > Unionida > Unionidae > Megalonaias > Megalonaias nervosa. The sequence continues at coordinate 40,692 of JAECUM010014105.1, read as the reverse complement.
AATCTGAATTTTTAATCATTCTACATACATGTTCAATTGGTTCAAAAAGTTTCAATGAAAGCATAGAAATTTCATCAATTATCAAACAGTCTGCTTTCAAAATATTTTGTTTATATGAATCAAAATGTTCATCAGTGAGAAGTTTTCTATATAGTTCATCACTGTCATATCTACCATCACCAATCCCTGACCAGGAATGCACTGTGCATCCTTTCACATTTAGTGCTGCAATGCCTGTTGTGCCAGTTACACTGACATTTTTACCTGCTGCAGAGAATTTCATTTGTATTTCCTTAACCACAAAACTTTTGCCTGTCCCATTTTGTCCTAACAAAATGATATTGTGGCCCTCTAAAGCCTTTTCAACAGCAAATAATTGTGCTTTATTCATTTTACATTCAAACACAACATACAGTGCTTAAACAAGTGAAGTTTACCAAAATAAAATAGCTTTCATGTGCAAAGAGTAAATTGTTACATAACCAAATCCAATCACCTACCTCACATGGTTGGTTAATTGCAGTTAGCTATACAGGTCACAGCATGTATACATTTTGAATACAATTTTGTGTATGGATATGTAAACTAGTGACATATCATTACGCAAGAATTAACCAAGTTAATCCTTTTGTTTACTTGACAGTGTAAATCATATACGAGATTCAATTTTGTGTTTGGGTATGCAAATTAGTGACAAATAACTACACGAAAACTAAGTAAATTAATCAGTGAGTTTTCTTGACTGTAAATCCTATATGATATTCAGTTTTGTGTTTGGGTACGTAAATTATGACAAATAATTACACAAGAACTAACCAAGTAAATCCTTTTGTTTTCTTGACAGTGTAAATCCTATATAAGATTGATAGAAATTAACATAAAGAGAAATGTTCACAAAGCATTCTTCAACATTTGGTAGATAACTAGTCAGCTGAAATCAGGGTAATTACTTAACTACTGATTAAATAAGTATACAATTTTTTAAAAGATCTTTCCTCAAGCACAACCAGAGATCACCTGTATAGCTATTCAGAAAGCGCCAAGAAAAAATTCACTGTAATTAATATGTCAAGATATTTGTTAAATATTTTCCCGGCAAATGTCACATAGTCTTGAGCACATGTAACGATCCGAACAGCGAAACGACTTGACGGAAAATACAGTGGATATTCCGACTGCATATTTGCCGGGTTAAGCCGAGATTTAGCGATTGAAAGCGATGTTTGAAAAGATTCATTCAATGAAAGAACCAATCACTGAAGCAATCACGATAAAATCGCATTCACTCCGAAGTTGATTACAGGAACGTTCACAACAGTGTGAAAGACGCGAAGCAACGGATAAACTTTTCGCAAAATTGGTCCTTCAGAATCAGTAAGGTTACTTAACTGGTAATGGATGTAAGGTGTGGAGTGTCTTCGTTATATTGGTGTACGTTATGTATAACTGAATGCACAGATAGTATCGGAAAATTAGATCGGAGTCATCGAGGGGTCAGATTGTGACCAGCGAGAGTTAGTTACCTTGTGTTAATTGGTAAGTGTACACATTAGTTTACCCCCCCCCCCCCCATCAAGAGCCTGTGCAGCGCACCATCGGTACAAAGAAAAGACAAACAAGTTGTTATTCTCTGCCACTTATTTTCTGAGAGTTGTCGTTACTGACCAGTCAAGTGAAGAAAAAAGAAAGGTGGCGTTTGCGCAGCTTCTAGGTCTCGGTGCAAAGACAAAACAAGATATGGTCAAGTGCAACAGAGCGCTATGTTTGGTTGTTCGAATATGTGAGAAGACGCGCGAGATCCGCCCATGTGTGTGCTAGAAAAATCATATATATATATATATATATATATATATATATATATATATATGTACACGTGTGTGTGTGTGTGTGTGTGTGTGTGTGAACAAAATTGTGTCGTCAGAAGTTTTAGTTCGGACAAAATCGAAAATTTAAATAAAATGCTGCCTGGAATAAGAAATAGGAGGTCAAGTTCTTGAGTGGAAAACTAATCGCGATTTGTCCTGTCCAGTCAATGTCGCTACCTCTATGCATTAGATGAATGCACGTTATATATTTACTACATGAAACGTGACGAACAAATTACTTGTTATCGCTTTCAAAATACTAAGAAAACACAATCAAATTCCAAGGATATACAGTATATCACAATTACGTTCCAAGGATATAAAGTATATCACAATTAAATTCCAAGAATATACAGTATATACAGTATATCACAATTAAATTCCAAGAATATACAGTATATACAGTATATCACAATTAAATTCCAAGAATATACAGTATATACAGTATATCACAATTAAATTCCAAGAATATACAGTATATAAAGTATATCACAATTAAATTCCAAGAATATACAGTATATAAAGTATATCACAATTAAATTCCAAGAATATACAGTATATAAAGTATATCACAATTAAATTCCAAGAATATACAGTATATACAGTATATCACAATTAAATTCCAAGAATATACAGTATATACAGTATATCACAATTAAGTTACAAGGACATATAGTATATCACAATTAAATTCCAAGGAAATACAGTATATCGCGCATTCTATCCTCCTACCTGGAACAAAAATTCACATGTAGTTTTGCGGATTTATTAAATTATTCATCAGTTTCCTTACCATGCTGTGTGCGACTAGTTCATGTTATTTCTGAAAGTATACCTCTTTCTGATTCTATCTAACCGTTCATGTTTACATTTGTGTACATGATGTGCGCTTGTTTCTCCACCTACCAACCGATCTTCTCAATCGGTTTGTAATTTCATTGTTTATCTCTATGTAAGTGTGTAAGAACCAACAAATATCTTATATAAATAGAGCTGTAGTGGTATGATGTAGAACTGTAACCGGATTTGTAGTATCGGCTTCCTGTGTTGAAATATCTGACCAAATGTCCATGTGTTCTGACATAGACCCTTCTTAGTATGTATTCAAGCATTCATTCGATCCTGTTTAATTCGGTCGAAAATAAATCTAAACTGCGTTTGCATCATCGATGTCTACCACGGAGCACGTCAAGGTGCAAAACCGTGACGAATATTGTTGTTCCTTTTGTATAATGTAAATGCTACAATCCATAAAGGCTTAAACTTCCAACATATTCCACGTCTGAAGAACGAGCTAAAACTAAAATCCACGGATCTGCTGCCAAATGTCATGATGAGGGACAGGTCTTCAGGATATGAAACGACATTTTCGTTGGTTGATCAAGGAGCCATTTCTATCAAAAATGTCAACATACAACTTTATTTGTGGTATTTTTCACGTAACGACGAACAATTAGTCCAACAACAATAAATCTGGTTTTGTAATAAAAACAAGTCACATGTCTATGTTCTCATCACGGTGAAGTTCATAATTCACATCCCTACCCACATTCAAGATAGCATCTAATCAAGAACAATTACGGAGAGAAGTGAAAAATGGAAGTAATGACTAACTTTATTTTGATCAGTGTACCTTTTGTAATAGGTATTCACTGACGCTGGCGTCAATAACTTAAGGTTAAATAATAATAATAATAATAATAATAATAATAATAATAATAATGGTCACCATCATCATCGCCATCTGAATCGCTTAAATATTGAAGTTAACATTTATAGCACATAGTCATGTGTATTTACTTTACAATGTTTGTTAGTTCAGTGTTTTAGGGTTGTTTCTGTTTTTTTTTTTTTTCATTACATGTGATAAATAATTATATTTTGGACTTGACCTTGTCCAAAATCAAGTTGATTTTTTTACCTGATTTGTATCACTGATTTTGGTTTGTAAACAACATGTTTATCTCAATCTGCGTCTAGACCTTTGGAAATTCCCCCATGAAATGCCGGGTCTATCTGTTGTTTACTACATTTTATATCATAATTTTCGAAACAGACTTCAAATTAAAACTAATTATCTTGTACACATCCGGGACCTTCCAAAATGAAATTTTCTATAAGGTAATAGATTTTTTCCTTTTTTTTTTATTTTTATTTTGTTTTTGTTTTTTGTTTAGAAAATGTTAATTGTGATCAGAGGTCAGGTAATTGGCGATATAATCTTGTTTCTCTAAAAATTAATTATTCGTGCTTTAAGATCTGAACAGAATCAACTGTATTACTGTGGTGTCCAGTAGTTCTTTTGCTCTAGAATTCTTTTAATAATTAAATTATTTATTCAATGGAAATACAAAGTGATCTTAAAAATTACACTCCTGTAAAGACTTGAATTTAGAGTGAAATTTCAAATAAGGATATATTCTTGGATTGTACTATTTTGATCCAACAAAAGACTGTTGACATATCACCAATACACGAACCACCACAGGTATATCAACACTTCCAGCATTGGATTTAATTCAGATTTCAACTAATGTTTATTCAAAACTTTAATCATTAGGACTTGTGTCTGTAATTCTATGATTATTTTGGGATTTAATTCGCAATACCGTAAGTTCTTTTTTCAATTTTTACATTTTCACTTTTGGGATTTAATTCGCAATACCGAAGTTCTTTTTTTAATTTTTACATTTTTACTTTATATTCTATGGAAATAAATTATTGGTTGAATTTTACAAAGCTTGTCTCTTCACACTCTGCAGTTGAAGATTAAAAGAACATAAAAAAAATACCCATATAATGAACAGTTACTGCACATTCGCAGATAAGAATACACGATTCGCGATTTGAAAAAAGACGGCAAAGAAGCGTAAAAATTAGAAGAACATCGGGTTGTGTAGATGAAACCACTTCAGTACCATGTACACTGTCTCTTTGTTCTCTCTTTTTCGTATTAGTATATTAGTACGTGTGGGGGAAGATTCTAATTACGTTGTAGCGAATAATGTTTTGTGGCTTGTTTGCCGAACTGACTAGCTTAGCCTCGTTCTTGTAAGACGTGAATATCATTGAGAATCTCATTGAGACTAGTCCATACGGACTTATTTAGAGATGCATTAAACGTCTTTTTGTTTCGTATGTATGTATGTATGTATGTATGTATGTGTGTGTATGTATGTATGTATGTATATGTGTGTGTGTATGTATGTATATGTGTGTGTGTGTATGTATGTATGTATGAATGTATGTATGAATGAATGTATGTGTGTATGTATGTATGTATGTATGTATGTATGTATGTATGTATGTAACAAGTCTACAAAACAAATCAACAAGAGATAGAGACAGATGGATGCACAGACCCAGTTACAAGCAATGCCTGACAAACCGATAAGCAGATTTAAAAAGGCAGTATAAATGAGCGCTTGTACGCGCTTGTGTATAGCAATATACATAAATGGCAGAAGGAAATCAAGGGGAGATGCGGTATAAAAACTGTGTCACGTTATTGTACTAACGATTTCGGTATGTATTATGTATTTGAAAATTACGCTGTAATATTTATCTCCGCCTCTGATGCGGGAGGTCGCAGGTTCGAACCCTGGCCAAGTCATAAAAAAGACTTATAAAAATGGTACTAACAGCTGCCTCTCTAGGCGCTCAGCATTAAGAGGTTAGTGTTAGGATTGGTCGACCCAAGGTCAGGATTACGTGACTGTATGGGAAATAATGCTACATGTCTGCGGCATGATGCCTCAGCGCTAGACATCAGTATAAACCGCAGCACTGCAGACATCGTAGCGATATGACTGAAAATTTTTTAAAGCTACGTTAAACATATAATCACATCAACACGCAATATTTTCTGCCAGTATTTAACTGGTTACGATAGGGTATAACTGGTTTTGTCCTGGTACCTTGACATTTTTTTAAAAATGTGCACAGATGTTTACGTTGTCAGTGCATATGCATTCGAATAGGTCTGATCTCACGGATGGGCTTTGCGTAGAGATACGTGTCATGTGGATACTGCACATGTGGACATATGTAATACTATTTATAAAGTATAACCGCGATAAAATGCCAGCCTAAGTACCGGCGAACAACATTTGGCGATATACTGTCTGTGTGTGATTTGGATTTTGTATACGCCTAATTTGTCTTAATTCCGTACATGATACGCCTGATTGGTCTATTTCTGTATATACTGCTCTGATTGGTCTTATTTCTTTACATGATAAGCATAATTTGTCTACTGCTGTATATGATACGCCTAATTTGTCTTATTTCTATACATGATACGCCTGATTGGTCTCATTTATGTACATGATATACCTGATTTGTCTTATTTCTGTAAATAATGCGCCTAATTTGTCTTATTTCTGTAAATGATGCGCCTGGTTGGTCTTATTTCTGTACATGATGCGCCTGATTGGTCTTGTTTCCGTACATGATGCGCCTGATTGGTCTTATTTCGGTTAATGTTGTGCTACGTACTGCCATCAACACCGATAAACGGTGGTAGAGATCTATCGGAAATAAGAAAATTCTGGTACACAAGATCAACTTCACCATAGGTCTAAAGCTAAACTACATAGGTTGTACGCTTGTAAAGCCCAAATTTACAAAATGGGCGAATTTCACCTGATTTGTAATAATGGGCATGGGTTGCTTTGACAATAAAAACTAGACGTTAAATTTTACTGAATTTCACTTGATGAGTGTAGTCAACATCAATCGAATTAAAATCAGATCTCCACTGTCCTGCGAGAAGATCTGACAGCGACCGCTTTGGGGTCATGTTCTGGTGACATTTGAATTAGCCAATGAAAATGCAGCTTTCAGAAATTAGAAAGTGATTCAAATCGTTCGGCACACAATGATGTTCTTCAGTTATACTGCTAAGTCTCCCAAAGGCGAAGATATAAGACTTCATCCGATTGGCTGATAAAATTATCGATTATGGTAACAACATAGGTCACCAGAACCAGAACATGACCCCTAAGCGGTCGCTCTCAGATCTTCACGTAGAACAATGGAGATCTGATCTTAATTTGATTGGAGTCAACATTTGACACTTAATTTCCTCATTTTGCGCCGGCGAAATATGCAGTTGCTAGGGTAGCAAAGTTTAATCTTGATAATAAAATCGCTTGGCGGAAAATGGATGACGAGGGTAGCGTTATATGGAAAATATCAAACAGAAGGAAAAAAAAACTTCAAAAGAAACCGGTCGTAGGTGAGGTTCGCGTTACAATAAATAAGCGGTAAAATGAAACTAAACAATAAAAATGAAACGAGAAAGGGAAACTAAGATACAGAAAATCGTATCGTATGCCACAGAGTGGCGTTTTCAAACAATGCCCGTTCAGTTGCATATAAGAAAGAAGGAGCCGCGGCAGTTGAGTTGGAAAAGCGTCAGTCTCGTAATCCATGGGTCACAAGTTCGATACCAGACCTCAATGTATCCCATTTCCTCTGCATGATCTAGCCAATAATGCGTTAAAAAGTGCCGTCAAAGCCCACAAAGCAAAAGTAACAATTAACAACAATACTCATTTATATACACTGATAATGAACGTGGTAAAAATGCAAACGAAAATAGGACGCTTACAAAAGTAAGTTGATTTCCATAATTCATCCCCAGCCTTGCAATATTGTTGATTTAAAATGAAATGCTGAAGGTATATTTTCGAAGCGCTGACGATAAAGTCGCACATATAGTCAATCTGTGAGGCAGGCAGATAAACATTCTTGCACAAAGTGCCTACATTTGTAGAGAGAAAAAATCCCATTGATGCCATCCCGACGTCTAGGCCAGTCCTGCTGAATCATAATCGTACAGTTAATTTAATAGCCCTGTGTAATCTAAGCAGACAATGTCGACAAACAATCGGCAGTGGATTTCTTTTATGTTCAAAAAGACAAAATTATGTCCGCCTGGCAGGGGGAGGGGGTTAAACAGCGTTCATATGAAACTAATGGATGAACATTTCACAGGGTTGGCAAAGAGAAACAATACTCTACTATTTGTCGTGGGGGCGAGGGTAGGGGTAGCTAGCTCTTTCAACAAGCAAGACGAAAAAAAAGTTACACCCCGTAATGGCGCGGGGGGCTGGGGGGGGTGGAAAGAAGGGAAGATAAAAGTATCACGACTGTGGGAAGGATGAAGCATGCCTTGTGATGTTTCTATCATCCCCGACCCCCACCCCACTCCGGCAACATAATGACTGGCGGGTGGTGAAATTTTCCTCTACTGGGACATTTACTCTTTGTATCCACGGCTGACGGATAAGGTGTGTGTGTGTGTTTTAACGTAGCTTTAACGATTTTCAGTAATATCGCTATGATGTCTGCAGTGTGACAGTTTATAGTGATGTCTGGCACTGGGGCATCATGCTGCAGTAGCATCATGTCCCACTCAGTCACATTAACCAGTAGCATCCTGTCCCTCTCAGTTCTAACATTAACTTCTTAATGCTGAGCGCCAAGCGAGGCAGCTGCTACTACCATTTTTATATGTCTTTGGTATGACTCGGCCGGGGTTCGAACCCGCGACCTCCCGCATCCGAGGCGGACCACTAGGCCACAGGAGCGGTCTGACAGATAAGGAAATATTTTAAAACAATAATTGCAAAAATAGGGTATTATTATTGTTGTTGTTGTTGTTGTGGGGCTTAACGCCATTTTTCAGCACACGACAGGCTATACATGGCGGCCAGTATTAATGGTGGAGGAAGAAACTGGGAAATCCCTGGAAAGAACCACCGACCCACAAGAAGCTACTGGCAAGCTTTCTCACATATCCACATTCGCCGAATCCTAGACTCGAACCCACGCAGACAGAGGTGAGATGGCAGTGATTCGTAATGGAGAGCGCTTTAGACCACTCGGCCACTCGAGGCCCCCCCCCCCCAAAAGAATAGGGTATACCTAGCGGGTGTGATTCCCGATGAATCTAAGACTGATCACGAAATTTCAGGTATTTCTGACAAAGTATGAACGAACGATGACTAATGAGGAAAACTGGAGACTCCTGTAAAGCTGACTGCTACGTTCTAATCAAATTAATGTAAATATGTAAGGATTATTTGTAATGCGAACGGGCTTCATAGGGGTGGTGGTGGTGTTATAACCAAATATCATGTATACAACGTATTAAGCGGAAAATGTTGCATTATTCATTTCAAAACTGCCAGTGAAATGTGCAGGTACGAGCAGTTTTGTGGAAAAGATATTTTACACGCTATAACAGGCAATATGATATTGCATTTTACGCGCAATAAATCGCTGCATTAAGATAGAATACTGAACTACTGAACTACTGCATTGTGTTGCACAATAGCTAAACAAGATGCATCGAGGGTTACAGTCTGCGTATGCATAGGGCTTTGTGTACACTGCATGTTAATAACATCACGATGCCACGCTGCAGTGGAGGCTGCCATATTGGTCTACTTCAGTCAATACATTTCCATGACTGAGTCATATTACTCGCATATACGCTGCTCGCTGGTTATCAATCTTTTGATATAGAGAATACAGGAACAAAGAAAATTCCAAAACGTTCGTTAAATATAGATGCGGTCGGTACTGTTAATAACTTTGCTGCTGTTAATATCGTTGGCTCCAGTCGTTCACGATTGAATTTAATCTGGCTACGTACCAGAAAGTTAAATTGGACACAACTGTCAGTGTTATCACGGTCTCGGTATTTTTCTCGTAATGCTTAGTAAACGCAAACATGTTAATAAGATGGCAGATGGCAGTGCAGTAGTTTCCAAGTTACGAACTGGGACTATATCCCTGGGAAGAGCTGGGTTACAGATATACTGCAACGGTCAGTGTCAGTCACATGCTTAACTTAGTGTTATCAGGGTCTCTAACTATATACATAAATTGTAAATGTTTATTTATATAAGTTGTACATTGTCGCTCAAGGTGCAAGACCTCTTAGGGAAGGATTGAAGACCGCGCACAATGTTTCCTGCACAATATAATGTGTGTCTTCATGGGAACTGATGACTCACTATCAGTACTCATGAACCTTCTCATTTCTCATACACGTTTCACACATTTCTTGCACAACCGTAAATACTTAATACCGCCTCATAATCCAGGCCTTTCTCCCACAAATTTTTCAATGTCATTTAATGTCTTGTAACATCACATTCATCACTTATGTTTTGGGGATGGGTTCCACATACTTTCTTTCTCGAAAGAAACTAGACCAACAAGAAGGTCTCCGCTTATTCTTCTTTTTTTTTCTGACACCGGAGACCAACGTTATCGGGCAGTAGTCTATACTGAAGTTTTACGTCAGTTCTGACGTATCGGAGTTGTCAGAAAAAAAGCGGAGACTTACTTGTTGGACTAGAAAGAAACATAACGGGAAAATATTATATCTCGCTATGATATCATGTACATTTTCCATTGAACCCGTTACTCATTAAGTACATAATGGAAAGCTAAATTACCAATTGTGGCCCAGAAGAGAGACAGACAGACAGACAGACAAGCAGATTGTACAGAAAGACATGTGAGCAGAGAATATAAAAATAATCCACTGTTCATCACGAAATGCTGCTTATGGCCAGTACAGACCTCCACATTTTTCATTACACGACTGACACAAACAGTGGCGTAGCTGGAGGGGGGGGGGACAGTTGTCCCCCGGCGCCATGTGCCAGGGGCGACAAAATGTGGAAAATACAGCTATTCGTTATCTCAGATGCTTTGTCCTCGGGCGCTAAGTAAGGGGGCGCAAAGTTTATGTTTTGTCCCCGGGCGCTAAGTACCCTCGCTACGCCACTGGACACAAATGCATATTATTTACATAGAGAATGTGCAGAAAAACAGCTTATATTCATTTTGCAATTTTTTTTTATATACAAAATCCACTTCCTTCCAGTGAAGGGATTACTCATAAGTGTCGGTGTCATACTTTTCAGTGCATACAGACTCCATATTGCTGTACACTGCATCCAAGTCTGTGGACAGAAATATATGGAGTATTTTTTTTTATAAGTTATTCTTTCACACATTCACTGCTGAGTGTTACATGATGCTTAACTGATGGAAACTGGACATCGCTATTATCATAATCTGTAGCCATTTCTTCGCAAGCAGAGTACCATCCCCCACCCACCTGAACTGAATTTGCATCACCATTATTCACCAATAGCACTTAATATCACTTACCTCTTTCTTCTATATATATTCTGAATATATAAAGCCCGGTCAGTTTTTCCTAAATGTACCAGTGTATTTAGAAATAGTCCAAGTCACTCTTCCAGCCGATTATTATGAGAATTATTGTTTGCACGAGCGAAGTCAAAAGAACAGTGCAAATCTCCGCTAACACTGACTGGCGTAAATTGTACCACGTGATTCACCATCCGGACAATGTGTTTCAATCCGAGGTAAGATTACGTGTCCTTGACATGCTGCTGTGTTGTTGTGGTTTTTTTTTTTTTTTTTTTTTGTTGTTTTTTTCATTTAAATATTAATGTTGACTTAGTTCATTTTGTATGTTGATAAACATTATGTGATTATATTAAGACACAGGGTAAGCTAGTCTGCATGTTTACTATTTGATCCACTACCTCGTTTCTGGTGTTGGTAACACATTCTGCATTTGACGGCTCATTTTGTTTGTACAAAAAGGGATTATTGTCATAATTTGTGTACGAGTACAATGAAATCTGACTAATTATCTCCAGGTTCAAGTCACGCTGTATATGATGAATGAATTTAGTTATTTTATGGCAGGAATGTTTTTTCATAGCCACAAATGCAATGAGAAAAGACATGACGTATGATGTTGTTTTGGGGCTTAACCAGTGGCGTAGCGAGGGTACTTAGCGCCCGGGGACAAAACATAAACTTGGCGCCCCCTTACTTAGCGCCCGGGGACAAAACATAAACTTGGCGCCCCTTCGAGTGCATCTGAGATAACGAATAGTTGTATTTTCCTCATTTTGTCGCCTCTGGCACATGGCGCCCGGGGACAACTGTCCCCTCACCCCCCGCCCTCCCCAAACTACGCCACTGGGTTTAACGTCATTCCTCAGCGCAAGATATGTTTACGTGGCGAGAAGAATAACTGATGGAAGAACCAGAGATTTCCTCGGTAAGAACCACCGTCCCACGGGAAGCTACTGGCAAGCTTTCTCACATACCCACATTGGCCGAGCCAGAGACTCGAACCCACGCGGACATAGATGAGATGGCAGTGATCGGTAACTTTAAAGTGTGTGTTTGTGTGCGTGTGTGATTTGGTATTTCATCGTGGCTTTAACAGATTTTCAGTCATATGTCTGCAGTGTGGCAGTTTATAGTGATGTGTAGCAATGGGGCACCATGCCGCAGTGTAGCCCAGTCACATTATCCTGACACCAGGTCGAGCAGTCACAACAGTAATCGTTAATGCTGAGCGCCAGTCGAAACTTTTAGTATGAAAAGATTCAATGGTCCAAAAGAAATAGTTTTTGTTGCTTTCTTTCTTGTTTTTGTTTTATTTTATTTTTTTTATTTTTTTGGGGTGGGTGGGGATTTTTTTTATTGTGGGGGCCAGGCTGTTGAGAGAGAGAGAGAGAGATCGAGAGATCGAGAGATCAATTTGTCGAGGACTATCACGCGACGCCTGCAGATTATTGCAGTATCACATCGACCCCATTACAGCTCATACATGGACTCGATTCAATATTTTGGGGTAATTCTTTTTTTTACATCTTTCTAATTTTATCTTTGATTGCTACTTCATAGCCACTTTGTGCTGAGTTGCCGTACACACACACACACACACACACACACACACACACACAAAGTATTTGATTTTCACTTTATTAATTACCATGAAACATGTATAGTAACTGACACTTAAAAAAATAATGTAGCGATTATGAAACTGATTAATCTTGATGTTATATTTAAGCATATATCAAACTGGCACGTCATCTCAATAGTTTATATCTGGATTTATTCCGCATGCTAATATGGAGAAATGTAAAGTTGTCTCCTAGGGTATTATTGCTAATCTCGTAGGAGGACGTACAATTTAACATTTTAAACAGTTGTATATAGTATATATATATATATATATATATATATATATATATATATATATATATATATATATAGCTGCGAGCCCCCAGTCAGCAATGTCGACGGTCTAGGTGGATAATATAAAAAAAAATAGAATGTGAGGAATAACAATTTAATAACAGATCTAAATATTCAATTACACAAGTAAATTTTCACAATTTCTCACTCTGTCGACCTATTTAATCTGCCAATTTCATTATCTGATGTGCAACGTGAAAGTGTTTCAACTTGTCCCTGCTACTTTACTCATCTGCATTATTTCCTTTTTCTTGACTGGTACTCCAGTACCCCTTCCGTCCCTCGACTACGTCCTTCACCCTTTCACTTCCTCCACTTCCGTTCTCCGGTCTGCCTTCAAACTTCTGCCTCCGTTATTCTATCCGGTCCCGTAACCTCTATAACAACTTGTTCCTACCTCGTCACCTTTGGATGGCACTCGGTCCAACCCGAACAACTCCAAACAGCACCGAAATCTTCTCTGTAAATAATAAGGACGTATAGTCTAGTCTCCCTTTCGGCCTAGACAATATCACACCCTCACACAACCTATCATCAGCATAATGGCATTAAAATCATTAGGTCACGCATACACTCACATCGAAATATTCCATACACGCATGTACGATAAAATAAGGGTAATAATACAACAACGGTATTGACGACTCCTGTCAACAACTTCCGTGACCTGAGTACACATTTTTAATTCTCGATATAGTAACTACCAACATCACACAATCAGACGCATTCTTACCTTACAAATCATAAGAGGTACACACAATGTTCAAATACAAATATGCAGATACTTCACGATATGTTCACAAGGTCAACATGCCTAACTCTGTATCGTTCACAACTGTGTATTCAAATTCAAAATTGGAACAAGTTCTAACATAACTCATTAATAATGCAATAATTCAATGCGATGCACACAGCAGCAAATTACACAATTCCGATTACAGGCTAACAATCTACGTAATTCAATCTTGTATACATGTACTACTAATTTCTCTATAGTACGTTACGATAGGTAAATAACTCAAATACGTAGGTGAGATTAACTCTAATAAAGGCAACTTCTACATACCAACATAATTTCAGTAATCAAGTTCTTCCTACTCCATATAAACTTAAAACTCTCAGTAATGTTCAACAAATTCAGGCAAAGAATTCTTACCTTTAAGAAGCTTTTCAAGTCTGAATTCCTGCTCTTCCTTTTACGAATGACGTGCATTCGGAGTACGCCTATTAGAATTCATTCCCTAACTTACTAGACCTCCGCGTTGGTCAAATTCCTGGCGAGTACTAAAGTGATCGTAAAATGACCTGTAGAATAAGGGTTTGCTTCGGACAGGTGCCCTGCCCATATTTCCCTAACTCAACCCTGATTTGATACTGGGGTCTCTTTGTCTGGCTAGTTTCTTACGCGCATGTCAATTTCTTTCTCCAGCAGATAGGTTGCAGCTTGGATGTGAATAAACAACCTTTTCCGGTTTTACCAGTTACTTCGTCCCTTTGAAGATAGCCGCCCATTTGTTCCGCAATCTTGCACAACAAAGGTCAGTCGCCAATATCGTGGTGACAGTTTCCACCCCAGGTAAGTTGTGTACATGAGGGCTGTCTTCACGACGTGACAAGAAACATTGTCCAGAAGTTCCCGACTCTGAAGATAATCCGACTTCTCCACATCGTGAAAGATATCTCAGTATTGGCTGATACATTATTAACAGTCTTGTGATGTGAAATAATGGGACCCAACAACGTAAACAATACTTTCACATGCTACTGACGTCGAATGATTTCTTAATTTTGTTTTTGTCATTACAACTTTGCAGGAATAACATTAGAAATTAAAAGTAACTGTATTTCAGTGATTGTTGAAACGTCGTGGAGTGTTATTTTCAAACTTATAATTTTACAAGACCTGTTCTTCGTCCTTGAAAGAAATGCACCAACTATTCTTGTTTTGTACATTAGAAAAACCAAGATTTTCATTTAACAGCATAATCTTTATTTTTATATTACACCATTTAAAGACAAGGAGTTGAATATGCCCAAGATTGAAAAGACCACTACAAAACATGACGCAACATCCTGTGATAACCACCAGTACTATGAAATGCGAGATACAGATGTCTAGAAAATCTCGAAAGATGCCTGGGATAATTTGAAACGATTGTGCACTATGGTAAACGAATTCACATTAGATTATGAGTGAAACAAGTTTCATCTGTCTTAAATTCATTTGGAGGAAGGGAGCTATTCCTGTGCCAAAGTAAAATATTTCAAACAATGTTAATATTGTCATCACTTACAGCAATGCAAGCAGTAGTTGCAGACAAGTGAAACCCAGTGGCTTCTTAAATTTTTCATTACATAGTTGCAGAAATACCATTAGAAATTTAACGTGCGGGTATTTCATGGATTGCTGAAACGTACTCAAGTGTTATTTTCAAGATCTGCCATGCTATAAGACTCGATTTACATCTAGCCTAATGTTCGTGCGTCAAAGATTTGCCAGTTTTGGAAGTATCACTACAAATGTAGATAGGGTTTAGCAGCACGTCAGCACAATCCTGGTTATAATGTGCTGAGTAAACTCGGGAAAGCACAGAACATAAAGCCCCATAAAATGTACAATTCATGAAATACACCGGCCATTTTTTATACAAATATGTTTGCATATAAACCGTACTCTGTTAAATAATGCCAAGACAGTTGAGCCGGAACATGATCACGAAACGCATCCTAGGGCAAACAGGTTGCTTTCATTACGACATGCAGGAGGGCGCATCGGGCTATTCAGTATCCTCGGGCATGCAATATTTCGTACCCAAGGCATTTCTCACCTAACAAGTTTTGGTACCATGAAAAAAGAAGAATCGTATTATTGTACTAAAGTCATATACATCAGATAACTTTGAATTCCATGCGCATGATGCTTCTTACCTAAATATAATAATATTTGCCGTTCTAATTTTTGTCGTGATCTCTCAGTGCTTAAGCACTCTAAAGCCCCAATGCTGCTGTTACGTGCAAAAAGTCGTATATGCCAATCATCTGAATAATAATGAATCTCGAAAGATATTGGTCCTAAACATCGTAGGGTTCCATTAAAACCCGATAATATCGACCTTTCAGCAGATTATGAGCGATGTAATTTCTCCCTCGAACTGACATACTCTGCCATTTGCCACAAGTATCCGAATGAAACCGATATTGATAGCTGACATCCGTGGGTCAACCGATTTCAGTCGAAAGCGGACACTCAATATTTGATGACGTCACAGTTGTAAACATAAGAAGCTAACATCACGTTGTGTCAGATTGTCTTCAGCTCAAGTTCGCCCTTCAAAGTATTCCATCTCTCCACATCACGTTGTGTCAGATTGTCTTCAGCTCAAGTTCGCCCTTCAAAGTATTCCATCTCTCCAGCTGATCACCATTATTCATCCGAGTCTTATTTTTGTCTAATGCACGCTTTTTCTTCTCTGATCCGCCTTTTAAAGAAAGCGCGCATGCCCTCTTGAATCATTTGTGCTCCACGTGCGAATGTTGTTTTTATTAGATTAATTACTAACGGAATTTTGTCGAATGTATTACATCACTACGTTTGGAGCGCTCCAAAAAAAGATCGGAATTACAAGCAGCTTTAGTGTCTGTATTAAGGGGGTGGCATCTCTTAATTCTAAACTGAATATATGAAATTCGTTTAAACCTAAAATCTTGATTATTTCAAAAAACGGTTTATGTCAGTTAGACTTTTTAACAAATCATTTCCCCGTTTCCGTATGTGGAGAAAACTAAATGAATGACTTTTTGCTGACTTACGTTTTTGTTGCACTTCTAGCTAATTTGGGTGTCTCAAAATATTTCTTGAGTTTCGATGGTATCATATACATTTCTCATTTACTATCATTCCTTCTGAAACTTAATAAGCCGTTCTCATTTATTTTTACTTAAATGTAGCTGGTTCTCTAACTTGCACAATTTCGGATAAGACACTAATTATAGCAACAGTTAAATAATTCTACTATTTAAAGATATATTTTAAAAATACTTAAGGTAATAAACATGCATGAAAGGAAAGAAACGTTATTGTTGTTACCGATGAGAGGGAGAGAGACATGGGAGACCGCACAGATGGGAAAGGGGAATGGGGCACCTGCCCCCATCCCACCCCCGGATTTCACCTCTAAACATGTTTTGGCTTACACCCGTAAAATCTAATAGATGACCACTAGATGTTTACCACCCGGCCCCACTCCGGAAAATAGTTCTGCGGGCGCCGCTGGGAAGAGAGAGAGAGAGAGAGAGAGAGAGAGAGAGAGAGAGAGAGAGAGAGAGAAGTAAGCAAACATGTATGTATTTTGCTAAATTCTATGTTTGTTATGTTTATTTTGTATAATTCAATAAGAAAATGTATATTCGGGGTCTGGTGTAGCAGATTAGATCCAATGATAATTTTGTAGTTTAACAATTGGGAATAGATCATCTGTGTATGACTACTTTGTCAGTTGCAAATGGATCACTCTGAGTATGTCCATTTTGTCAGTTGGGAATGGATCAGTCTGTGTATGACTATTTTGTCAATTGGCAATGGTTCAGTCTCAGTATGGCTATTTTGTCATTTGGGAATGGATCAGTCTGAGTATGGCTATTTTGTCAATTGGCAATGGATCAGTCTGAGTATGACTATTTTGTCAATTGGCAATGGATCAGTCTGAGTATGACTATTTTGTCAGTTGGGAATAGATCGTTTGAATATGACTGATTCGTCAGTTGGGAATAGATCGTCTGAGTATGACTATTTTGTCAGTAGGGAATAGATCGTCTGAGTATGGCTATTTTGTCAGTTGGGAATAGATCGTTTGAGTATGGCTATTTTGTCAGTTGGGAATAGATCGTTTGAGTATGACTGTCAGTTGGGAATAGATCGTTTGTGTATGAATAATTTTTGTGTATGACTATTTTGTCAGTTGGTAATAGATCGTTTGAGTATGAATGTTTAGTCATTATTCAGTCTTTAAAATTGTCCAAGTCTCTCGATACAAAATTCTTTTCAAATAAAAATTAATCGCCGCGAACTTAAAAAAAAAAATATATGTTTCTTATACAAGTTTATTTATATTTCCTTGAAGTATTATTATCGTATAATTGCGTGATTTTGAACAACTTCTAAAAGCAATTAGAGTGATTCTACCACATTTCTTTTCTATAGCTTATCTCGTGTTTGAACAGGGAATTGGCATGTCAGTTGTTCGTGTGATTATAAGAATTCAATTAAGAAAATTTAGTAGTATAGAAATGGGCTTTTCTAACTCATTCTCAGACGTTAAAATAAAAAAGAACTACAGGTCTTTGAGCTTTTCTGGGCCATAGTGAACTTTTAAAAAATAATTCAAACACGAATTTCTTTAGAAAAATGTACCCAGTCGGTAAACAAGCTCACTGATTTATAAGGAGTTTTTTTTTTTTTTTTTTTTATACCACACAACCAGCTACAATCCGAATGTCCTAGAATCCGTTGTATACGCTTCTATGGATGATTTATTTAGAATTCTTTTTTCAAAATGACTTGTAACATTTGCAGAGTAGAAAAAAAGAATAAAACTTGAAACACAAAGCATGAAAAAATGTTACGCAATTGTGTTGAAAAGCAAATTCATCTTTACTATACTAATTATGGCAACATTGACTTATTTCATTGAAAGAAAGAGACATTTGCACAAAATGAGGATAAAATTTCGACCGGAAAGTTTAACATTCATCCTATCTTTATCCAATAAAATCTATACGTTGAAAAAAAGTTCTTTCTTATTCAAAGTCAAATAAAGAAGTTTAAATTACTCAAAAAGTGTGAGAATGATAATTCTGTCTTGATTTTCATAATATTTTGAAAAGCTAAAGGGTACAAATGCGTACAAAGATTATACAAAAGATAACGAATGAGGAAATATTTCCTTTTATTGTTTTCAGTGGTGTATTCCGGAATCTTTTGCTCAGGAGTCAATGAGAGTTATCATCGATTTTTCTTTCATAAATCTGCATTGATAAAGTCAAATTAATTAACCTATTTTGTCGACTCTTTGTTTGATTATAGATGTTTTAATCAACATTTTTATATCAATCTCAGAGATCTGACTTATTTCGCCTTTGGCAATGTCATTTCTTGGCAGATAACTGTCCGAAATGTTTCATCTCTTGGCAGATAACTGTCCGAAATGTTTCACAATTCACTAAGATTTCAAATCCATTATTTGGAGTAAAAAGGTATATGTTATGGAATTTATATGTTTGATTTATGTCCTGGGAAAATTGCTTATAAATCATCTGACTCAGTTTGAGTCCTTTCTTCGAAAATATCCGAAAGGTTTGATTAAACACAAGTTTTGTTTATTGTGATCTGCTCTTCTCATAGCTGAGCCAGCCGGTGCTTCGATATTCATTCCGTTAACACATATTGTTAAATTCTTTTTCTCTATTTCCCTTTTGCTTTTTTCAGCTTTCTTGGGATTGACCTGTAAGTTTTGTTCCACAGATTCGAAACTCTTATTCATGTTATGTTCAGAATGTTATAATTTTAAAATGCTCTCTTTGTCATCGTGATTCTACAACATTTGTTCCTTTATGACAGCGTCAATCTCTGTCATCATTATGTTTTTCATGGTTTACGTTATAAATTGAAACTCATTCCTTATAGCTTCTTTATTCGCAGAACTATATACTTCATCGAATCCACGATTAATTAAAACTTTATCCATTTAAATATTGCGTATTAGTGTTCTGGTTTTCCATGTGCACGTTTTCACCCTTAATAGGTTTTGTATGCAATTTTCTCTTTTTCAACCGGTCCGATTTCTACATATTTTTGGTCATAGTCAGTTCTTGTATTGCCCGTGTTAGCATTTTCCAATGTCTTAATTTCTTTGGTATACATGTCCAGCACTAGTGATTGGACCATTTATTTATAAAGTATGATTTCAGTTACTATTAAATGTCAAGTTGAAGTTCTAGAAAAAAAAAAACAAACAAACAAAACAACATGTGCTTAAAAATTGCAGATCTATACACAGCTGAATGTGTATTTTATTAATTATTTGTTTCATCCATATTCTGTAAAAACACCTCATATATCAACCGTTTCTTCTTAATTATGTGATAATTCTTTGTGCTTGAAGGCTTTATGAAGATCAGATACTTTATTATTTCCTCGTACTGCACTGTTTTATGGACGTATTTAGATTGTTCATTGTAAAACTTTTGTCAAGAAAAATATGTAAGTGAATGAGTATTTGACACCAGTGCTAAAAATATTTAAAAGCCGTCATTATATCATCAACGTTTATATGATTTTCATTATCTTTTATTTTGTTAAAAATCTGATAGACTAACTTACAGACTTTTATATTTTACTTTTTTTTAAAAAAAAACATATGAGATGTGGCTTGAATCAGTTAAATTATTTGAATGTAATATCTTTTAATTTCTTCCGTATTGTCAGTAGGTCAGTGTGACGCTCTGATGTAGCATGAATATGACCTTCTTGGTACGAGGTAAATTGAATACAATTGAACTGAAATTCAATCATATGCCTGTGAGCGTACCTGTAAGAGCACCTCATGTACCTTCGTCCATCGTTCATCGAAACATGGGAATTCCATGTTCCCCTCTCTTTCGCCCATGCCCTCTTCATCTTCTCTGTTTCTTCTTCAAACATTTTTTCAGGCTAATTGCTCTGCCGTTCTTAAGGCTACCATCTCCTTCTTCAGTTCAGTTCGATACGGATAGCACTTCCTTACTTCACACGGAGGTGCTTGACTGTATTTGGCAAGCACTTGGCTTCAATCAAATTCCCGACTTGCACTGGCTGGCTCATCCTTGACTTCTTTATCGAGTCGACGATGGATGGCTGACTGACTGACTGAACTTAGATATGAGTTGTGTGCGGTCATTCGGCCATGTACTACTTGTTGAGTGGGAAAGGAGCGTCCACTCAACGAGTTTTTACCCCAGTTTGGAGTGCAAGCAATCATTTCCGGTTGAAAGATGTGCGCATGGCGCACTAATTAATTTTTCGTCGAGTGGGAATAGAGGCATCACCCGACAAGCTGTTTCCCCTACTATGCGTGCAAAGCACACTCTTCTGGGATTAAAATTACAGCATACACAGGAAAAGTAGGAGAGTTCCGACCAGAGCCCCAAAACGTACCCAGGACCTCTGTGAAACGAGATGGGATATATTAAGGTTTAAATCTGCCCAGTTTTACCTGAGTAGGGCAATCCCTAACGACCAATAATGTGTTAGTCACATATTTATTTAGGGCAATAAGTTGAAAATTTCATAAATTACAAAAATTCTAATTTGAACTTTGCGTACAAAATGTATATCAATTCTTCAGCAGTTTACCAACTCGTGAGTAAATGTTATTCATTTTAATTTAGTATAAAGCAATATTTCAGAATGTATAGGTGTATTTTTGACGGTGGCTAAAAACGATAAAATTTGTGACTTAAAAGAGTATTATCAAAAGGGCTTTTCAAAGATCCGAAAAGAAAGACCCACACAGTCAGGCAATTTTGGTCAGTTCACCCCTGGCGAAGTCCGACTCAGCATGTTCTGCATCTGCATCACCTCCTGGTGCGTCTTGAGCAGGTTGATTCAGTTCCAGTCCTGTTTGCTGCAATCCCTGGAAACTGACAGGGTACTCTACATTGGTATCCTCTCCCTGGTTGCTGCACGCCATTGGCCTGTTATTCACAAATCCAAGGAACTTGTTGCATTTAGACAACTGGTATCCTGTCCTAGATGTACTTGATGGTTATCTCGCTGACCTGATCTTTCTAGACCTGCTACATACCTAGACTGTCGCCCGCTGCTTCCTGGCACTTCTCGATCTTGTCGTTTGTACTCCTCAACCTCGGAGTGTGTGGGTGGCGGGGGGTTGGGGTTGGTCATCTTCAGTGTCGCACTGCGATATATATGCAGTTATGCCTCTGGCTTCCTTCTGTGATTAGTAAGGTGGTCATTAGCTGCACGTCGCAGCACGGATCGTCACAGGTGGCCTTCTTCCTACAACAGCAGGCACGACGTTATTGATGGCTTGATGGCTGTTGTCTGACGGCAAATGATGGCTGACTGATTGATCATTTATTATGGTCAAGTATGGCCATTATGTACTATACGAATAGTTAATGCCAGCACCGCTGGCTTCTTAATTAACCGTCGGGCAGGTATAACAACCACCACCCGTCCGCTGTAATGTGTGCACTGCACACTTCTCAGTTGTCATGTCCGGAAGCTGTACCGTAGGGAAACAGCGGGAGACACGCTTTGTTGTCACCTGAAGGCTGCTCTTAATGATGGGCTTTCTGGATCCCTTGGCCGAATTTGAATGGCGTCGTCTTGACATAATTTTGAATAGAGGATTCTCGGTGCTGTTGGCTTGTTTTTGTTATTTGATAGGGATTAGAAGAAGATCTTTTCTTCTGAATGGGTTCTGGCTAGACTTGGTTTTAAGTTAAGAAACGTCGTTCCTGTTTTTATTCTTTTAGTTTTTATTTTTCTTACCAATCTTTACCACCTATTGTTGTGTCTGGACCTGATGATTTTGGGTTATAATCATCTTATATGCTTTAATTTTATGGGTCACGTTTTCGTTTATCTAATCGGCCGTGTTCAATATTTCTATACTGATTCTAATTTGATTTGTTCCGCTTTGTGCGGAGGGTCTTGATGGTCTTGGATTTTTGACCACCTTATCTTTTTCTAATTTTTGAGGGTCAAGACTTTTAAGTATTTTATTAAGTTTTTATTAACCTTATATATATATATATATATATATATATATATATATATATATATATATATATATATATATATATATATATATATCTTTGTTATTTTGTAGGTACTAGTGGCAGTGCTTTTATACTAGGGGTTATTCGTGTATCCAAGTTCATTTGTTCATTGTAATGAATATTTGTATTTGTTATTGGTGAAACTGGGTTATATTATTATTAATTTAGCCAAATTTTTATTTTATAATATTTCCTACCTTTATTTATGTTTGTGTTCTTTAACTGTTTTAAGGATTTATATATCCTATAGAGGTTTATATTTTGCCTCTTTTCCTTATTGCAGATGAATAGCACTTGATATTATTGTATGTCGATTCGATATATTTTGCTCCTGGTTGTATGAAATCTGGGTAGGTTAGTTTGACTTCGAGATTCTTCTGTGTTTCTTGTAATTTGCGCCTTCGTGGCCCTTGGAAGGACGTAGACAGACGTGCTGCATTTGAGCTCTCAAAATCTCATAGTCTGATAATCACTGACCGCTAATGACATATTTAGCATCGACTTTCAGAAAGAACAGACAGAAGAGACACTAGAGAGGAATTCCAGTCCGCAACGCAGCCATCTACGACCAGCCAAGAATAACGTGCACCAGCAAGCATATAGACAGTTAGACATCCATCCATTCAGCCAACCAGTTCCAGTGTAAGGTTCGGGTTCCAGGCCAGCCATCCGAGCCAGTAGAGTATGAAATAGCAAGACATCATCTTAATATAGATTTTGCTTTCGGAAATTGATGAATAAAATCAAAATACTGGAAAAGATAGTAAATAAATTGGCAGTAAACCTTTGGGACAATTAGAATCTGTGTTTTCGAATTACGTAGGAACCTAACAGATCTCAACTAACAATTTGCTTTTTGATATAATACCTCCCTTACACACACAAATTCTAACAAATTAACCTTAACTCAAAGATATAGGAAACAGCCTGAACTGGACATTGCTAGATTTAAATGATTTAAATATCTCACAAATCGAGTATAAATTTCAACTGACCTACTTAACTTTTTGCGTCAAAACTCAAATTTCAGGTCCTTTAAACATGAATTAGACCTGAGCGGACTGAGAGATTTGTAGCCATTCTCATATACAGGTGCTAGGATTTATACCAGCAAATACCTGGACGGAATCCTTACACATTACGAAGTCCGTGGAAATGGCTGTGAGATTTTTCGTCACATTGAGTAATAGTAGTAAAGGAAAACCAGGTTTCTAGCCAAGAGACCCCCTTCCCCCTCCAAAGCCCTTCTATGTTGACATTTTCTTCAGCAGCCTTTTCTAGCTCCAATGATGACTTTTACATGATAAGGTTTTTTTCTGACAAAATATGTATTGTCGGGGTAAGGGGGTCTTTGAGCTAGAAACACTTGTTTTCCTTTACTACTATAACACCTGGAACTCTGTCAGGTAAAAGATAAAATTATAACACCTACGCGGAAATTTTACTTCTAGTCCAACAAATTCCCTAACTGGCACAAACATAAATTCATCTTTCATCTTGCCAATGACTTTCTTGTTAATTGGATCATGATATCCACTACTTGCTGGATAATACGATAAATCAAATAACTCCTTATAATCATAAATATCTTTATAAACATCCTCACATTTTATATTATAAACAAGTGAATCAGTGTCAGTAAATAGCAAGTCCGAATCTGGCCACTGCTTTTTTTGTAAAATTATAGTGAAAGTCGTACATTAACCATTTTGATATGTCAAGTACAGCTGCACCAACATAAATCGGTTTATTTAACTTTAAATTTATCTTTCGTCGTTGTATTGCAACAAGATTTTCATTAAATATTTTCATACTAACAAAACCGTCATCGTTAACTAATTTATTTCTGCGATTTACATCATTTACAATTTCAATGTTCACTCGCTTTCTGATATTTTCCATAGTCTTACCGAACACTGAATTGTTCATCAGCTTGAAAAAGTTTTTCTCAAAGTCGGTCTTAGCAATAGCACAGCGTTTGGTATTTAAATCAATATAATCTGCCATCCAACGAGATTGATTAAATTTTAGCACGCGATGAACTTTTCTCAGAATCAAGCCGTGGCCGACTGCTTGTTTTAAATTTTTATAATGTATCACGTTATTCCGTTTACTGAGTAAATTTGGAACTAGCTTATTAACAATCGAATTTTTTGCTGTTGTCATTGCCTGTTGTTCAGGCGATAATAAACTATAATCGATCATCATTGACTCTGCACAAAACGGATAGTCGTTATGTAGATTATGTAACGAACTAGGATAATCAAAATCAACTTCAACAAAATAACTGACATGTTCTGGGAGATTTTTCTCAGTTTCTTTAAGAAATTGATCTGGAGTTATCCAGTGAAATCCACTGCACGTCATTGGCTCTGATATTGCATAACCATACAAATTATTAGCGTCCAAATAAATAATGTAATTTGACGGTAAATTTTTATCGTGGTTTTTTAAGTACTTATTATTAGCAACCGCATATTTTTTTGTTATAACGCTAATTCCGCCACGAATTCCTTTTTCAAATAAAGTTAAACATATCAACATCAGTTAAGATATCCAATTCTATCTTACTTGTTTTTAGCAGAGCATCCCATGACAATCCTGACGCAGAATAATACCAACATGGATCTAATCCATAATTTTCATGACTAACTTTATGAAAGCTCTCGAAAACATCAGCTAACAATAACACATCTGTTTTCAAATATAAATCATGATAATCACCAAGTGTCTTACAACCAAATTTATTCCAAATATCTTGTGCATATTTATACTCGTCATCTGATATACCTTCGCCTTTTAGCTGCGAGTAAAATTTATCTTTGTCGGGCAGAGAAGTTTCATAAAATTTGCTCCAGTCGTCGAGATACTCTTACGGAAAGACACCTTTTTTGTCAGAACGACGTAATCTTCACCAAAGCAACTTCTCAGATTACCAAAACTGCTACAACATTTTACAAGCTCATCCAGCGGCGCCGCCATAAATTGCAGACTGTCTATGAAACGTAATTTGCCGAGCGTAACTAACATATAATTTTCAAAATTGTTTGGAATACATTTTATTACACTACCTAACCTTAGTTTAGATTTAATTTCCTCATCGCCAAATGCTTCTACAATGATATGACTATCATAACCACGAAAATTATGTAAAACGACAGAAATAAAATCTGGCGCATGAAATTTCAAATTACAATTGTTATGTGCTGCTCCGCGATATTGACCGGTTAGATGACAGTAATCGCGCACTTTATCGCCAGGCATAGGTTTCTCGCAGATATGACAATTAACTGCCTTGTCGAAATCAAGTTGTTGTTTGGGTGTTATTTTTATTGGAGCTGTTTTAGATAATCTATTGAAGATTTTATTAACATCATCTGTTAAATTTTTTAGTAACCACACGCCAGGAGTTTTACCCCTATACAATTTTATTGGACTTGAAAATTTATCGTCAACGCAACAAACTATTTTATAAGCTGCTCCGCAGGGGACATGATGTTGTATTTTTCTGGTGCTTGATTTATTTGGATCATTTTCTGTTCCTGCTACAGGGACAAGTAGACACTCGAAGTCAGCATAAACAACAAACGGAATACTTAATTTATGATTATAATTTTTAAATTTTAATATTTTTTCTTTCTCTGTTGGCATTGTTATTTTTTGAACATTAACACAGTATTTAAGATGATCTTGCAGTCTCCCATCGCTAGAAAAACCTTGTAAACAACGGTAGCAGAAATATTTCTTGCTTTTATCTTTGATATATTGTCTGCCAACCAACCTATTAAAGTTTTTGATCCAAACGTAATGTCCTTTATAAAACAGCAAGTTTATTGTGTTTTGTATAGCTTTTTCTGAGATGTATCTGGGATAAACATTTTCACGCTTGTCAAGACCAAACACATTAACCGAAACATTATCTTGCCCCTCAAACTATGGTAGTTGATTTTCTGCAACTGGAAAGTTAATGCCATTAAAATTTAATATTGATACGTTACTAATATACTTGTCGACGCGATCAGCATTTCTTTTTTCTGCTGGAAACATCGCAGAAAGAATAGCCCTCTGGAAACATTTGTTATCAGAGTTCTTTAAGATTATGCAACATTTATTGTTTTTAATTTTTTGAGACAGGTCCATATACGAACTACTGCGAAGTACGTTATATTTTGCTGTGTGAAATAAAACTTCCTCTACCACCTCAAATTTCCAACCTGATCCTGATGCAGTAAATTCTTTCAATTTTTTCCAAATTTCCTGATGTATTTTCATCGGCGACTGAGGAAATATTTGTTCCAGCTAATACTTTTCGTGATTTAGCTGTTAAATATGATTCGGCATTTTCGTTGCGGAAATCTGTATCATGTAACTTTGATAAAATAGCATGATACTGTACTATTAGTTTGATACTTTTATGTACTGCAAGTTCTCGCGTCACAGTCGGATGCAGAAGATGAAACAAATTTGTAGAGTTAAAATTTGCTAAAATATTTTGATTATCAAATTTATAACTGTTATCAAATCCTGCAAAAGCGGTAGCTATTTTTGTAGGTTCTCCTATTAGGCTTTTTTGGCTATATCTCGCAATTTAAGCATTGTTATATAACATTTTATATATTTAATATTGCTAGTTGAAAAATCAATTAAAGATATAAGTTGTTTAAGGTATAGTGACACAAAATTTGAGTTACATAAGACTGACGGCAGAGGAACAGGAAAAATATCATGTTCATCCCAAGTACAACTTGTATGCGGGAAGTATGTTAGATTCAGTGATTCATGTCAAGTACGGAAAACCGTTTGGCAAATCAACACCAGCTGGATATAAGATTAGCGTAAAATCGGAAGGAGATACCGAGAGATTGAAATGTTTAGAAAAGATTTTATTTATACATTATTTTGCGATGAAATTCCAGAAGGACAACGAGTTTATAGAGTAAATAACTCGATTAACGATGATAATATTGAAAACTTGTCTTTACAAAGTGAATTTCAACCTCACCCTGTGTTTGATCTTTATGAGGCTAATGATCGAGGAATTATACAAAATATAAGAAACAAAACAGTGTTAGGAAAAATACAGAATGATGGCTATCTTAGAATAAAAATCCGAGGAACACAAACAGATCAAGTTAATTACTGTAGCCACAGTTTCATTTACGAAACGTTTAACAGACCTATACCCGATGGTTTAGTAATAGACCACATCAGCGGTATTTAAACAGACAATCGTCTAGAAAACCTTGATCTTGTTACTCAGCAAGAAAATACCAGGCGAGGACGAGGTGGTGGTTGTAATTTTAAAAATGCTAAAAGACCTATTGTTCAATAAATTTAGAACACGGAGCAAAACTAGTATTTCCTTGAATAATAGCTGCTGCTCGATATTATAAGATAAATCCTAGAACAATAAAATATGTTGCAGATGGCAGAACAAAATCAGCAACATCACAGTCAACGTTTGACAGAATCATCTTCAAATACGACAATTATATTTTCTAGCTCGTTTTTAGTTAAGCAATTATGAGCAAACATTAACATATCATCTCTATCAAACCTCAGCGTTAGTACTGCGCTTTCATTAAGTTTATTTTTTTTTCTGTTGCTGTTAGCAGAATTTTATTAGAATCACCTTGCATCACATTAACGTCAACAGATTAAGAACTGTACCCCGACAAACATTTTCGCACTGCTTCGGCTAATTCTTTGTAATTTAATATATTAACTTTCTGATGATATTTTATCTCGTTAGTCATCTATAATAATAAATCAGATAAAAATATATTATAATATGGACCTAATGAAACGACTTGGTGATATATTCGCAGACGCGCAAGCAAGCGATGTGATCGCCAGCGACGATATACCTGCCGGTTATACCGAGGATGACATTTTATTTAACTACGACGACGAACAAAACGAAATTGTTGGTGTAGTTGATAAAAAAAATTACAGCAGACCGACAACTGTACGATATGATGTTAAGTATCATATCACAAAGAAAATCTCGAAATTTAATTTTTCAGTAGATGAAAATCAGTCTTTTTGGCGGCTGATAAAACCCTTCTTAAACATTAAAATTCCAGACCGACAGAAAAATATAAAATTCGACTTTATATTTGTCAAGATTTTTAACCTAATGATGATCTCGGACGATCGCAGACAATATCTAATATCGTTATGTAAACCTGTAAAATGTAAATCTAAAACGTAAGTACGAGAAAATTTATAACAATATTATTTAAATATAGATTTAGTTGGAACCCAGCTGTTAAATTTATCGCTGTACCCATGCCACTTGACCAGGCTTTTATTACCCTTTCTCCTGATAACTTTTTCAATAACAAATATATCTTGCTCAGTTTTCTGTAGTTCCTGCTCGTAAAAACTACCGGCTACCCAATAAATCCTTTAGCACATATGTTACAGGTATTGTCGGTAAAACTTTATCAACAACAAATACTTCTTCGCTCCAGTTTGGGGTAAATCCTTTTTCAAATGTTTTTTTTTCGTCAGAGAAATTCTAACTCGATCACGAACTTTAAATTTATGTCTGCGGTACATGTTTTCATTTGCAAGAATAGTATTTTTAATTGCGTCGTTTGGTGACATTTTTATTGATCCGTGCTTCGTGTTATTATAATTATCAACAATCTGCTGTAGATCGTCAATGTATTTATTTGTATTTAAAGCTGTCAAATGTTTATGTATCGGCTCGTTTAGTGTGCGATTAATCGCTCGACGACGACACTTTTTCCTTCGTTTCCTGTAACATACTTTTTTATGTTATTTTGTTCCAAAAACTGTTCGAATTTTTTATTAAAAAACTCTGCTCCATGATCGGTCCAAATTTTGTTTGGTTTTTTTTTTCTGTACTAACGATGACCTGTTTTAACACATCCGTTATTGATGTTTCAGTTTTTTTCCGAAACAGGTACACTAAACGCATATTTACTAAAAACATCTATGACGTTATAAAGATATTTCTTTGGAGCGCCATCAGCGCCAACGTTAAACTTACCGAGGCCTGACACATCAACTAAATCTATCGCCCAGATATCGTCAACGGCATTTGCGACAACTTTACGTCTCGGAAATTGTTTTTTTTTAGGTTTATGTAGCTCTGATGCCAGATCATTTCCAAGACCTAACTTATATTTTGTTTCTATCATTGTTTGAACTAACCTTCTATCAAATCGTTCTCTCATATTTACAGGTTTCATATCTTTAAGTTAGTCTAGCATTACCTTATCACAGTCTGATTTTGAGCTCGCTGCACGAACGTTATTAGGACGTTCTATATCACGATAACAAATATCATTACACATTGCTATTGCATCGACTTGATTATAAGGTTCTTGTCCTGGTAATGGATTATCGTTTTCGTCTAACTGTTCGTCCAGTTGATTGTACGGCCCAGTATATTTATGGCTAGGCAATGTCCAACCTGTTTTTGGTTTTGGTAATTTTCCAATAAATTTGTGGATGTCAATGCCGCTGCCAATTACCTCACGTCGATTAAATGATTGACAGTATGTAACAATTTTATCTTGTTCTATACAAAGATCTTTATCACAGTTACAATTACATTTGATTTTATTTTTTAATCGTCGAACAAAAATATTTACTTTCGTCAATTAATCATCTACTAAAATAACCTCCCTCACATTGTCAGGACACATTCCAGATCCAGTTGTCGGTTTTGAAAACATACTTTTTTTCTACCGCAAACAGCGCAAATGCTTCTTAATATTGTTCTATTATTTTTGTTTTTCTCCGTTGTCTCGTTGGTATTCGCTGTTTTAGTTTTACATTTGAGACAGTATGTTGACATATTCCTTAGTTTAGATAAAATTCATTGCAATCTCATCATTAACGTGAGAAAGTTGATTGTCAAACTAAAATAAATTTAAAAAAATTAGATATAGACTGGGACATATGTCGGATAAACATAATACAGTAATACCCACAAGCTGATGTTCCAACCGGCTGTAGTTGATTAGACGAGTAATTTATTTTTTTAAATTTTTTAAAAATATACTTTTTTATAAGATCACTCGGAGGAAATCCGAACGAATCAAAATAATTATTATCGCAAACAGCAACCAGTGAGTCTTGGATCCATCATCGAAGTTTTGTATGTTTATGATACACGAACCACATGCTGCTACATTATCTAATTCGTCTTTGGAATATACTCCACTAAGTCCGACAATGTCATTAAATTTTTCAATTATATCGAAATTACTCAACGGCGTCTGGTGCCTGGTAGAGTCATTCCACGTCCTATCCCTAGCAGGTTTGGAATTAGACTGCCTGCTAACCCCGCTAGCAGCGGAGCGAAAGGAATAATTCCTCCTTGTTTTGTTTCCACTGGCGACTTTGGCGACTTCCTTAGCGTTTGCTGCCATTTTATTGTTGTTGTTTCCCCTGGTAATAAAATCGTTGTTTTCTTTGGCGACTTCTTTTTTTTAGTTGTTGACGATCTTGACTTTTTAGATTTTGTCGCAGGCGATTTCTTTTTAGCTGACATTATATTATTATTGTTATATAAAACTAACGATAAATTTGTTTGATTCCATCACCAGAGACACCCACTCCAGATACCGCTTTTTTAGTTGCTCCAGATACTGCTCCTGACGGGGACTCTAGGCCAGTGTTCCTAACACAGGCAGAATCTTTGGTAAAATTACAGAAAGTGCTGGTCCAAAAAATCCGCCGTGTTTTGCCATTGCTGTTACTTGTGCAACAGATAGTTTAAGAACAAAGGGTTTTCCCTGATCTAACTTTTTGATCTGGTTTTGAGTTAACATTACTTTACTGCGGTGGCGCCCGTCTTTGAAAACTTTACTTTTACGGAAACAGAATTACGTTTAGCAACCGCTGCTGATAAGTTTTTAATTTGGCCTGGCGTTAGGTATATTTCTCTGGTTGTGTATTCCGTTTTCATTATATCACGTTGTTAGATTAAACTTGGACAGTCATCCGGCCTTTTACGGAGTCGATTGTCAAGAATCTCTCACTGACAACTAGCGCATATGCGTTATGATCTTGAGCTGCAACTTGTCCAAGTGACCTCAATATCAACAGTCGATCCAATAACTCGTGCGGGATGTTTTGATATGTCAAAATAAAAGATTGGGTATAAAGACCTAAATTCTTCGATGGAGATTTGGCTTCCACTGTCCGCGTCCTGATATTTTTGCATAGCTTCCATGAGGTATCATGTACGGCCGAGACACGTTTCCTTGCTCGTCCACGCCAAAATTACGTTCGGGATATTGTTTAGAGTTTACTCGTACAAATATTCGTTTAACATAAATGTTATCGAATATAGATTTGTTCATTTCTTGATTACCACGGCGGTCCTGTCTTTGAAATACAACAAACAAGTGTCGTGGTGATTTTTCGCTTGACGTAGTTGTAATACGCCAGGTGTAATCAATTGCGTTAGGAACTACTGTTTGATAAATTTTATTTTGCTGAAAATATATTTTTTTCGTGTACGCCGTCAATAATGATTCGAGTTCCATTGTTTGAGCTATAGATGGAACAACTCGTGGCATCCACAATGCCAATCTTGTAATAATAAATTGTCCATCACCCACACCAGCGGCGTGTATCATATAATCGTTTCGTTCAGCTCGTTCTAAAATAAGTGTATGTTTTACACCACGAAAAACTTTGTTATATTCGCGGCAAAATCCAAATATTGTACTTAACGGAAGCATCATCGTTATTTGGCGAGATCCTGCGCCAAATGCATTTCGTTTGGTAAATCCCTCGTTGTATAGTTGTCGTCGTATATTTGTGGCCGCTAATCTTATTGCGTCTCCGATATCAGCAGCCGCATTACCAGCAGGATTGGCGATTAGATTATTATTATTTGCAGCAGGAACGCCAGCACCAGTACGAAATTCATTAGAAACAGCTGTCCCAAATGAGGTATCTTTAAACCACATCATATTTGTGGCCACCGATCTCGAATAATCATCGCTAAACGAGACGATATTCAGTATTGTACTTGCTATGGGCAAGTGCATTGAAATATCTTCCACGGTCTGATTGGCTAGTTGGTACCGTGCACTTTAAATAAACTCCAACCGTTATTGACAAGTGCAATTTCTGTACCAGCTGCAATATTAACTGGTGGTGTAGCCGTAGTTTTTAATTGATCACGAACTTCCAACACCGCCTTGTGCGGCAACAGAAACACGTCCTCGTCTCGTGTGTTAAAAGTTCTGCTGACATCTTTATTTGGTTCGTTTGAGTTTTCGTCAAGATACTCAACATACTCGAATTCTGTTACTGTGTCGTCGGTATCATGTTCTTCGGCAAGATCAAGATAATTTTTAACTGACATTATTTATTCTATAGTCTACACAAAATTTGATTAGAAAGCAGCAGGAGTTATTCTTGTTTTATTTACAAGTTTATGAACTATTGTTGTAGCTATCATAGCTCGTTCTGTCTCTGCTGTTGGTGCAATATCTGATATTGCTCGTTTTATTTCCGCGGTTGACGGTGGACGGCCTTTAATTCTATCAGTAATCTTTTGTCCTACTGCGGTGCCTGCCACAGATGCGGTTCCCGTCGCAAAAGCTTTACCTGAATCAAAGTGCAATTGGTGCTACTTTACGCGCAATTCCTTGGATATTTTCGATCACCTTTGTAAATATATTTCCAAAAAACCTAGCTCGTAGAGTATTATAGTTTGGAGTTAATTCAAAATTGTCTGCGGCAGTGCCGATTAGTTCTCTTATTGTTTTGTTAAGATCAGTTACATTATACGCCCCCTGTGGTATTTTGACTGATACCCAAGCACCAGAATTAAATGTAAAGCCGTCATTCACGTTTGTTTTTACATTTGCCATAGAATGCCATATCGTAGCGGAAATTAATCCGATTTCATACTGTTTACCATCATCTAGTTTTATTGGCAGATTGTAATATACAGAAAAGTTTGCGCTGTTTCTTGTTGTTTGTGACGAGTCAAGTAACAGTGTTGTTGACATTTATATAAGATCGTTATGTAAAATTTCATATTCGTCGGATGTCAGTAATCTGTTAGATCTAAGATGATCTAATATATCCACGATCTCGCTGTCGATTTCTGTACCTGTGTTACCTGCTTCTTTTGATGATATCAACAACATGAGTCGGTCAACCAGTTCGGCGTTGGATTTAAAAACTTGGACACCAAAACCCAGTATTTCATCAGCTTCATTTTTTTACGATTTGTTTCAAATGTTGCAATCATTTCGTAAATTTTTTTTTTATACTTTTTTTTTAGTTCGATACTTTTCTGCAGATTTAAGCACAACTGATGCACTTACTCTATTACGTATTTTTTAAAACTTCTTTACATATACGGATCCTCCTTGTCGTGTCCCAAATATTGATACGCGGTTTTTCCTTTTTAATAATTTTATTTAATAATTTAATAAACTCTGCATACTCATCAGGTGTCCAATTCCTTATGTTTTGAATATTATCATTAATCCCTAAATCTTTAACTTGAAACTCGATAACATCCCAGAACGTTTCAGTAGTATTATCTTCCTTCGCTTTACTTACAAATCTTTTTCAGGATTTTTTCCTATAATTATTTCGGCAAATTCTTCTACATCTTTATCAGGTATATTAACAACATCTTTATTTGCGATAATGTAATCAATTACCTTTTGCATTTTATCCTCTACCATTGTTTCAACAACTTTTTTAGCTGTTTCCTCCGCCTGTGCTTCTTGTTGTTCTTTTAACTGCCCCAACAAACCTTTTTCTTGTATTTTTTTTAGTTCTTCTGGAGATAATGTTGATATTTCTGGTTGTTTTCCAAGTACTGCTTCAGTAACAGGCTTAAAAAGTTTGGTGGTTGCTTCTTCGGCAGCACGTTGTCCTTGACGTTCTTCTGTCACTTTTTTCTTAAAAGTTAAAATTAGCTCGAGTTTCAATAAATTTCTTTAGTAAATCAATTTTTTGTTGATGTTTGTCCATTGCTTATTTTTTATACACGATATAAAATTTATTTACAGATATGTGTCGATACAACAACGAAACATTTTAGTTGGATCACGTGCTAGTTTATCAAACAAAAAGAAATTGTATTTGTCTTTGGGTGCTTGATGATATAATTCAATAAATTTATCTTTTGTTACGTCACCGCATTGCTTGTTTGCAATATTTCTCACATCAACATTATCTAGCCCTGGAAATAATATAAAGCATCCCGTATTTCGCCTAATAAATCTGTCAACATTGTAAAATCCTTGCGCTAGATAGATTGAATTACATTTTTTGTTACGAGATAATGAAAAATACGACCCAATCTTGTTCATCTCCTCGTTGTTTAGCAGAATATCATCAAATACAATTATTATATGCTCGGACGAGTCAAGTTCGTTGACAGGGATTAATTCCTCTCGTTGTTATTTTTAAAAATATATCATCGCCAGCATCAAGCTCATCACGAAATTTATCGTTGTATTCGCGTAATAACTCGTATTTGTCTTGTTGCGGATTAATTGTGTAAATGTATACCTTATCGTAGTTAAAGTCATCGTTAAGTAAGAGATTTAACAAAAGATTTGTTTTACCAGAGCCTGTACGACCAACAATAAGATAATGACAATCTGGAAGTTCGTTATTGTCTTTATGTTTGATTAATCGCTCGGTGTCAAAATTTAATATCGTTGACTTCGCCATTGTTGTTATTTTATATAATTTATATAATATGGCCTATTACACAAAGTTTGGAACAGAGCTCACGGGAGACGAATCAGCAATAATAACTACTGATACGTCATCGCTAGTCCAAAAAAAACGGCGACACAATGACAGGACACCTGTTTATGTCAGATCAACGAGTTCTAGGTTTAGAAGTAGATTATCCACCACCTAACGCTAACCCCACTCAAGCTGTAAGTTTTTCACAACTAAAATCTGTTGACGGCAACAAGCTTAATAAAACCGGCGATACAATGACGGGCACGTTAGATATGGCAGGAAAGAAAATTGTGGGTTTGGAAGCTGCGTATCCACCAGCAAATTTAAATCAAACACAAGCTGTAAGTTATTTACAGCTAAAATATGTGGACGAGAACAAGCCTGATAAAACTGGTGGAACTGTTACAGGTAATATTAACATGTCAAGTAAAAAATTATTGGGTTGGAAACCGATTATCCACCAGCAAATGTTGATAGCACCCAAGCGGTGAGTTACATGCAACTAAAATCCGTTGACGACAACAAACTTAACAAGGCCGGCGACACAATGACAGCTAACCTTGTAATGAGCAATAACTCCAAAATAACTGGATTACCGACAACCTCACCACCATCTAATGATACTGATGTTATTAGTTACGCTCAGTTAAAAGGAGCTCTGGCCTCGTATTTAAAAAAATCCGGTGGACCAATGTCAGGTAACATAAATATGAAAAACAACAAAATAACTACGACATATGTTCCAGTTAATCATAATGATCTAACGAATAAAGTGTACGTTGACAGTGTGTTTAGTGGTGGTATAAAACGAACCAAAAACAATGTTGGATATATTCCAACACTTTTTAAGACAACTGATAACCGAGTTCGGTTTGAGGTAAGTGCATCATCATATTATCCTGAAAATTATCCTTATCACGCTTTCTCTGATAGACAAGAATGGACTACTAACGGAGAAGTTGAAAACTTTTGGATTAAAATTAAATGTCCCATTGCAGTTGCTATCTGGCAATTTCATTTGCGAGGTCGATTAAACTCTAGTGTTGGTCGAATTTATAATTGGCGATTGGAAGGATCAAACGATAATATCGACTCGGTAATATTGTATAGTACAACAGACGTTTATATTTGAACAACACAATATTTTACGATTCCAACCGCAAATACTGTCAACAGGTACTTGTATTTTCGAGTTTATGTTATTGCTGCTGAACATCCGTTTCCAGGATTGACAGCATTTCAGATATACACGCTTGATGATCAGATTTAATCTAACGTTGTAAAATAATGTCTGAACCAGCAATTATAACCGTTGCAAGAGAATTTTTTGATATTTTTAACCTAGACAAAGATGTCAGTAGTGGAGAAGTTAGCGACGAATCACAAGCGGAAAATAAAATCCAATTTATGAAATATATTAACATTAAAAACTTAAGTACTACTAAAATATCAGAAGGAATAAATAATTTTGTTCGCGTTAGGTATATGCGAGGACCACAACTGAGGGTAGCAATAAACGACTTTGATATCATAAACAGATACTGTCATCCTGATGATTGTCTAGAAGAACAAAATAAAGTTGAAATCCTGCTGAAAAAAATATTACTTGAACTTGACAAGGAAAATATAGATTTAAGAATACGATCAAATCTAATAAAAGCACGAGCTTATGGTACAAGAACACTGGAAGAAAGACGAATAAACGACAGTCATAGTCGTCTTGACAAACTAGCGGAATCTAAAAAATTTAATTCAATAAAAAACAAAAAGTTACACGATAGTTTTTTAAATCGAGAAATTTTTAAACATCTTGGTATGTACTACCACGACAAAGAAACCCTAGTAAACATCTCTATTTTAACAACAAATGCAATGTTGATTATTAAAGTATACTCAAACGCAATCCTACCAATGATACGTAAAAAACTAGAACTTGATCTATTTATTGTTAACAAATCCCTAGGAATAATCAAAGATTTTAACGACGAAATTGATAATTTCAGTGATGTTGAGCGAGCAAAGTTTTTTGAAGAAGTCGAACAAACAAGGTTGGAAGAAAAATTTGATTCTTACTATAACATAGTTGAAGAATATGATGTTTTACTTTCATTGCTTCAGCTCTCTAGACAACTGTCAATGCGAAATTATTACAATGAAATCGAGAAAATACTCACAAAACCATACGAAAAAGTAATGCTGAAAGTAGCTTCTGTTACTGGTCTTCCTACAATTGAACGAGACATACTACGAAAAGTAATGCTAATAAATTTTATAGTCGCATACGCAATTATCAGACAATATCTTGTCCTCAAAAATTTTACTTTGGATCAAATAAGCTTGGTACTTGGGTTTATTGATGAAACAGAAAGAGAATACGTTAATTTGGTAAATAAAACAGACTTGTATGAACGTGAAGTAGAAAACACTGTTGATTCCTACAGTTGGTTAAAGAAAAATGAGGTACTAACAGATGAACGATATAAGGATACTTCGTCAGATGTTTATGACAAGTATAGAGATTTTATAGCTGATCCTAACAATAATAAGTTTCGTGAATTTCTTTATTCAATTGTTGGTGTTACAGTTTTTAATATTGTGTAAAAACTGTAAACAAATATTGTATAATGGAAAAACAGATCGTTGATTTCAATCATATATCTGAGGAAATTCCAAAACAAGATATTGACGCACTAATGCAGTATTACAAATGTTATCATAAAAACCTTTGGTGTGTAAAACAATGTTACAAGTATTACAGTAGAATACTTCGAGTAATATCATATATACCACTGCTCATGACAAGCTCTGGTATAATTTCGAGTGGCGCATCATTAAACCCATTTGTGTTAATAATATCTGGAGTTGGCGTTTCTCTTGCAACAGCGTGTAAGAAAATTGAGCCTCGACTTGAGACCAAAAAAAATGCTTGCAAAACAGCAAGTATCACTTATAAAAAAATTACTTGATCAGATACGATCTTATTTGCAAGGCGTAAAATATGATATGGACGACTTAATACGAGAGTTCCGTATTACTGACAGTATGTTAACAGATATTCTGCCAATGAGAGTTCGCAAGTACGAAAAAGATTATCATAAAAAATATGATGATAAGGCATGAAATTTTGTCAGAACTTTAGAAATAAAATAATCTCAAACAAATGTTTCACTTACCTGCTCACATACAGATCCACTTGTTGAATGAGCACGGAGAAAAATTTTGCCTGCCTTTTATAGCGTTATAACGCCTACGCGAAATTTCCAGTACGTAATCTTTGGAGTTTCCATTACGTAATCTTTGGAATTTCCATTACGTAATTTTCCAGAATGTTCTTTGGAATTTCCCATACGTAATTTCTAGAATGTTCTTTGGAATTTCCGCGTAGGTGTTATAATTTTATCTTTTACCTGACAGAGTTCCAGGTGTTATAGTAGTAAAGGAAAACAAGTGTTTCTAGCTCAAAGACCCCCTTACCCCGACAAAACATATTTTGTCAGAAAAAACCTTATCATGTAAAAGTCATCATCGGAGCTAGAAAAGGCTGCTGAAGAAAATGTCAACATAGAAGGGTTTTGGAGGGGGAAGGGGATCTCTGAGCTAGAAACCTGGTTTTCCTTTACTACTACGTGTGTAATGGCGCCTGGATAACATCTACCTATGATCCAAAAGGAACTGAAGTAGTGGTGGTGGTGGATTAATTATACAACCTTCCAGAACTAACCCTATCCCCAGACAAGTAAAAACAGCCCCTCAAAATAGAGAAAAAAATATAAACGAAATGCAAGCAAATGGAGGGATAGGACCCCAAGAAATTCACTTGGATAAGAACAACTCTATCATAACACAAGCCACAACATCAGCCTCCCCCCCCCCCGGAGAGAGCAGGGAATAAGACCCCCTCACCAAACAAAACTTATGCAGAAGTCACCAAAGAAAATAAATTCAAAGTAATAGGCATCGATGAAATCATCTGAAGGGCAACAAAAGTCAGTGTATAAAGCAATACCTCAGCAAAAACTACAGCCCAAAAAGTAAAGTACCAAAATATATAGTAGACAAACTCCAGGACGCTCAAAAGCTCGGAGCCTAACATTGTTAGATTTAAATGGAATTAATTAAATCAACAAAATTCATCAATAGTTTATCACCCTCACCAGTTGTACCTGTGAATGGCAAAGGAAAACACCCAATGAAAGTCACAAAAAATTTAGAACTCTAACAAAAATAAAGCAGTATCTAAAGAACCCATATCAAATTAAAAGTCCCATAAAATCCCTGACCCATGCAGGAACTAAATAAATAGGCAAAACCAACAAGGACAAACAACCTACCACCACCCCTATCAAAAACCCATAATCAGAAATGACATAAAAATAAACACAACACAATTAATACAACCCAAACCAACTAATAAAAAAGCAAACATCCAACAATAGCCCACTGACACCAACTCCACCCAAAAATAAAACTTCAAGTACCATGCCAAAGAACTATCACTGTTCATCAAAAATAAAGAAACGCATACTAGCAACATATGTGATAGGAGAATAATGTCTGAACTCCCAAAATACACGGGGAAGAATTGAAAAGCATTCGCTCCAAACCAGACTACATAGTCCTTTGGTGCAACATTTTCGAACAAATAGCAAAATTCATGGAAATTAACATGATTGACCTTTACAAAGTTAGTCACTCGTCACAACTCAACGAAATCATCCAATTAAATGAACATATTTTCAAGGGTGCCAACATTGAGAAGAAAGATTCGACTTTCAGTGAACTAGCACGTAGCTATTTTGTCATTGATGATCACTAAACCACGTTTATAGTTTTTGCATGTTTCTAGAGAAATGACGATACCATCGACAGTATCAGAAGAAATTACGTATCCACTCACTTCAATAATGTCAAATTACAGAGATCAAATTAGATAGTGTGTGGACAATAATGTATACATTTTCTTCATCAACGCAGTCTATGATTCCCATTAGAACATTTACTGGCTTGTTTTAGACGTGATTTCTCTAGAAACGATGCGAAAAATAGGATTCTTTGCTTGGGCGCGTGATTCTTCCAGTCAAGTGACGAGCTAAGCAGGAGATCAAGTGTTAGTTTTTTTTTGTTTTTTTTGTTTTTT
>JAECUM010014103.1:0-19744 GCA_016617855.1 Megalonaias nervosa | reverse complement strand
ATATATATACACTTAAGGAACATATATTTCTTATGTACATGACAAGTATTTTGATTTAACTTAATCATGTGGAGTAGTACCTTAGGCTCTAACTTATACTTAAGCTTTATAAAA
Organism: Megalonaias nervosa; assembly: GCA_016617855.1. Taxonomy (NCBI): domain Eukaryota; kingdom Metazoa; phylum Mollusca; class Bivalvia; order Unionida; family Unionidae; genus Megalonaias; species Megalonaias nervosa. The sequence continues at coordinate 19,630 of JAECUM010014103.1, read as the reverse complement.
ATAAATACTTGCGCCATTTTTTATGCAGTCATATGAAAAAGCACATTTGTAAGTAAATTATATTTAATCAATCACATTACGTTAGGAATGTTAGCCTGCTACCTCGCGAATGCAGCACTAATAAAAGACGGATATCGTCGATCTCTATTTCAATATACAAAGGGCAGTAAGTCTTGCTCATTACCTCCCCTTTGGCACTGCCAAATGTCGCTAGTGTTTTGCTGCACGAGATACTAATGAAGATGCTCTCATGGTGGGGTGGTTGGGAAGGTTTTTAAGTAATGCTACTGGGTAAGTATTCTCGGAGGAAAATTATTTACTCAAAAGTGTGCTTTCACCTTTGAATACGTTCCTCAATCACATTATGTGAGGAGGATGAGTATTTGAAGGAGGGGACGCTAAGCAACTAACCTCTACCTGGGGTATCCTATTAAGGAAAGATAGCTGGATTCCCCATGTGAACGGCAACCAGTTCTCCTAATTACATAAGCAACAGCTTGGGGTCACTTGATCTGTGACCCTAAAATACGGCTAAGAATATGAATATTGAAGTCTTCTTACCTACAAAATTTCTTTGGTGAATACAATGAAGCTATTAGGCTGTGTTGTTTGATCTATTTGGGTCTGTGCTGCCGACAATGGATTTACCAGATTCAAGGTTTGCCTCTGCTACGCTAAATCTTTGTCATGATGGTTCGACAGGTTGACTCATCATGCCAGCCAAAAAGCTTCTTTTATATTACTGATAGACATGTTGCGTTCGAATTCGAGGCTGGCAGTGACGGCTCGAACCTTCTGAGCAGTATTCTTTGTGAGGCCACCCTTTCTGGTGAGTCGTCAGAGTTCACCGAGCGTATAACCCACTTCAGCCACGAAAGAAGGCCTTGAGGTGTGATATCGTGTGTTCTAGCTCACACCGGAAAGGAGAGGCTTTTGAGCGTTCATCAACTTGTCTCTGTACTTTACAAGTAGTTCATGATAGCGCGAACAGGATCTTGCATGGTTGCTATTCTCGAGATGTCCATTGAATAGAGCGAGAGAGTGACTACTCATTGGCTACCGACAAATGATTACCTATTTTGTGCTACAAAGCCAGTTTGTGCCAAGAGAACCAACCTCCGACCTGAATTGAAGCGAGCGCGGATCGATATAAACGGCATGCGGCTCGCTTACATTGCATGCTAAAGCTATCAGGAAACATTCCTTGGATAATAATGACTTTAGAGGGATTGAGGCACGCAGAAGGACAGGGTTATTGGTAGAGCGCAAGTCCCTGAAAAACACCCCACTGTCCCCCATAAGCCTTCTGGGTTGAGGGCCTTCTTGCATTCGACATTCTCGTCAAAATCGAAGGATTGAATTGTTTGTCTGAAAGGCTGTCCTCATAGGAGCCGAGCGTGTAGAAGAAGACGACTGTCGGAGTTTTCCTGGGCAGAGCTATCTCTAGAACGACTAGATCGGTGACCCAGGACTTGACCACAACTTCTCCCAAATGATTGACAGTCATCCACGGCCCACGTTTTGGGGTCGGGAACTGGAGCGAAGGTGGATAGTTTGTGATTTTACCTTGTCGGAAAAAAGGTCGATCATCGGACGCCCAAAACGTGCGCAAGTCAGAGCGATGATTGACTGATAAGAGACCATTCCGTCTGAAGGACTTGACCTCTTATGGTTACAGTGTCAGCCAAGACACTGAATCGGCCGAGAATGTGCCTGATTTTTACGTTCATATGGAGATTGTCGCACCAATAAAGAAACTGCCAAATCAGAACACACAGGTCCGGTGATTTTAATTCTCCCTGTTTGATGATACAGTGTACCACCACAGAGTTGTCGGACCTAACGAGGATTTTTTTTTTTTGGCTTCAGAGTCGATCTTTTCAGAAGTTAAAGGCGTTGATGATAGCCTTCAAGAGGCCGCTTCCCCGGCTCCCACATGTCGCTGACGGCAGTGAAGGTCGACAATAGATGGGCACCCCAACCATGCGCAGTGTTCTTATCATTATTGCCTCCTTGAGGTTCTTCAGCGGGATTCCCATGGTTAGCCAACCTATGCTGCACCACCGAAGAATGATCAAATCTCGGGAGTGATCATGACTGTTTTATCAAGGGTAATTGAAAGGTGGCGTCATTGTGACCGCAATGTCTGCATAAAAAGACGGTCAAGCGGATCAAGTCTGCTAGCACATTGAATAACCGAGAGCTGCAGAAAATCTCTCATTTTCTAGGGATCTATGCTTGTGACCGAGAGGATTCTGTGTTCTGAAGCCGCTTAACATGCCTTCACGCTGTCAGGTGCTGAGTGGTTCCAACAATTCCGTGTGGGTTGAGCGGCGAGGCGGAGAGTCAGTTCCTGAGGTGCCTGTCTCAAAGCTTCTATAGTCTTCCTCTAAAGCAAATTTGACCCAAACAGATTCGCCCGGAAAGGGAGGGTATAACAAGGTTTGAGAGCCATGGATCGCAGACATGGAACACGTCGTATCTGAAGTAATTGTCGTAACCAGTAAAGTATTGGCCTGGGGAATGACCCTAGCAATGCTGGCCATTGACTCCCTAGAGTGGTTATTGCCGGGTGTCTCCGTCGAGTCTGAAAGGTGAATATGAGGATAAATGCTACAATGAAGAAGGTATAACCACCCAAGCCAGCTCTGACGGACATGGAAAATAGTTGGAGCATATTATTCCGCCTTATAAAATAGACACCTTATAAAACAGACGAGCGGACATATGAACAGCTATTGTATTCTTGTCAAGTGCCCAGAGATCAGTATTGAAGGCTTCTGTCGCCTTAAGTCAGTCTCTTCGTTCTCATCTGGATCTACCGATTCTTTAGAGTAGCAATAGGGGCTGGACGGCATTCTGAAGTAACCAACACAATATAAATATCCACAAGAGCAGCCTGAAAGATAAACTTCTGTCCCAGCCCTTGGGTGGATCAGAGTAAGATGTGAATAGTGGTGGATTTGAAGGAGATTCGTCGTACTCACTGTGCGTCGCGACTCATCTTTATCTACTTACAACTCTGATGAAGACATATCAGACGATATGAAGACTGAATTCCTTCCCTATGAAAACGTCGTCAGTTCTCCCTAGTTGACATGCAGTGAACATACCGGGACTGGTTAGTTCGGCGCATGATCGACCTGGAAGCTGGAGGCATAGAGGACGGTCATGCTATCACCAGTACCGGCTGATCCAAAGGCCTGGCTGGACAGATAGATTTCTCAATGAAATCTCCGTCATAGAAAGGGCATGTCTCCGAGGTACAGTTAGACGGACCTGATCTGTCATTAAGACCCCCATAAATTATAGTTGGCTGGACCGATTCAGCGAGAAGGACCGTATGCTTGAACAGCTGAACGGCCGGCGACGGTTTCATTATGTATTAGATCCAAAGCATTCGGTACAAACCCCATGCATTCGGACTTTAAGGCCCGAAGACCAAGCCCGGCTAACACTGTCATTCCACTTGAATACTCAACACTGTCATTCCACTTGAATATACAACATTTTCATTTCACTTGAACACTCAACACTGCCATTCCACGTGAATACTCAAAGCTGTCATTCCACATGAATACTCAATGTTGCCATTCCACTTGAATACTCAACACTGTCATTCCATATGAATACTAAACACTGTCATTCCACTTGAATACTCAACACTGTCATTCCACTTGAAATGTTAATATTTTAAGATACGTCATCATTAAATGATTTTTTTTCCAACCAGAAACTTTTACAAACTGATCAACTAAACATGGAAAAATGACTGCATCACCTAAAACTTTTATAGCCCCGTTGCATTCACAAAATAAAGATTAACTTTATGGTTTTGAAAATAAAGGTCAAATACTTATAATATCTGTAAATGAAAGTTTCAACCTTGCTTGTGAAACAATATGTGTGAAACAAAAATCTATTATTCAGACAAAACTTGCTTCAGTCACATTCCTAAAATGAAGGGCTAAACCTAATGAAGAATTGCACTGTCCTTCAGTACAGACTGCATTACCTCCCTTGACTTAGACTACCACAACAAGCCATCCATCCATTTTGGTAATAGTGTATTGATTGAATAGTAATTACAAGTAAATATAATGTTATTTTGTGTTTTGATGGTGACAACCTGTGATAAAATCATTTGAAATTTATTTAAATTCATTCATTGTGTTATCTTTTTTTTTTTTTCTTTTAGAAAAAAAATTATATACGAAGAATCGTGCAGAAAATATGGATTTACAATTTATGCTGTGTACTGATGGGAAGTATCATAATGGGTCTTTACAAATACGTCAGTGTAAATTATCTTCAAACCATATTGCAATCAATGAAATTAGGTTAAAGCTTTGCTAATATTGGCAATCGATCTAGCTGTATACTTTAGGCAGTCAGTGGAGGAATTGAAAGTGAGTGTAACAGAGGAAGGAAAAGAAAAAAAAGAGATGGAAATTGAAAAAGAGGTAATTCCTTTTGATACAATATAGAAATGTAAACTGAGCATATATACTTTCATTTTAACCTCTGCTTTATCTATTAACGATTGAAAAAATAAGATCAGTAAATATCAAGGAGAACGCGGAAAAGGAATATGCAAGGAGACAAGGGGTGATATTTAAATGGATAATAAGTCTCTACATCCTCAACACCATTTACCATCTTACCAATGTGCCAATTATTTTCAAATAATTGTTTTTGTTTCATTCATCTGTAATCAAATTAGTTGGCATACCTCAATACTACTTCCATGTACACTGACTGAATTTTCTTTAAATGGTGCAATTGTGGAAATCATGCATGATCTAAGCATGCATCGGATCAAACTTGTTGCCTCCGATCATCCTGAAATTAATCTAAGATCCACTAAATTTAGCAGGTAAAATTTCCTACTCTTTAAATTTTTGTCTTTACAAGGGAAAATAATATTTTTACAGAGTAGGCAATTATGCCAGCTACCGAAAGTGCAATGAATGAATTACAAATTGTATAGAAGGTAACATAAGCTATCAGCTCATTTTGTTTTCTACAATTTACCTTTGAAGTCCATGAAGTGACAAAGATCAAGTGGAGAGACCACCTGTCTTGAGAGACCATAATTTTATGGCAGAAAGGGTGGTCTTTCAAGACAAGTTCTGCTGTACTCTGATGCATGGAAATCAGAGGATATTACACACAAGGTATACTCTGATGTATGGAAATCAGAGGATATTACACAAAATATATATTCTGATGCATTGAAGCCAGAGTTGCTTGTTATCAAATTAACAGTTGAAAATGCTCATTTAATTGCCAGTAAAGACCAATAAAAGATAATGATTTATGCAGCGTTCATTGTTGTAAAGGTAATTCTAGACTACTGTAAAGGTAACTAGCAATTACTGTAAAGGCAACTATTGACTACTTTAAAGGTAATTATTGACAACTGTAAAGGTAATCATTGACTACTGTAAAGGTAACTATTAATTACTGTAAAGGCAACTATTGACTACTGTAAAGGCAACTATTAACTACTTTAAAGGTAATTATTGACTACTGTAAAGGTAATCATTCACTACTGTAAAGGTAACTATTGACTACTTTAAAGGCAACTATCGACTACTGTAAAGGTAACTGTTGACTACTTCAAAGGTAACTATTGACTACTTTAAAGGTAACTATTGACTACTTCAAAGGTAACTATTGACTACTTTAAAGGTAACTATTGACTACTGTAAAGGTAACTATTGGCTACTGTAAAAGCAACTGTTGACTACCTTAAAGGCAACTATTGACTACTGTAAAGGCAACTATTGACTACTTTAAAGGTAATTATTGACTACTGTAAAGGCAACTATTGATTGCTGTAAAGGTAACTATTGATTACTTTAAAGGTAACTATTGATTACTTGAAAGGCAACTATTGGCTACTGTAAACGCAACTATTGACTACTGTAAAGGTAACTATTGGCTACTGTAAAGGTAACTATTAATTACTGTAAAGGCAATTATTGACTACTCTAAAGGCAACTATCGACTACTGTAAAGGTAACTATTGACTACTGTAAAGGTAACTATTGACTACTTTAAAGGGAACTATTGACTACTGTAAGGTAACTATTGACTACTGTAAAGGTAACTGTTGACTACTGTAAAGGTAACTATTGACTACTGTAAAAGTAACTATTGACTACTTTAAAGGTAATTACTGACTACTGTAAAGGTAATCATTGACCACTGCAAAGGTAACTATTAATTACTGTAAAGGCAAATATTGACTACTGTAAAGGCAACTATTGACTACTGTAAAGGTAACTATTGACTACTGTAAAGGTAACTATTAACTACTTTAAAGGTAACTATTGACTACTGTACAGGTACCTATTGACTGCTTTAAAGGTACCTATTGACTACTGTAAAGGTAACTATTGAATACTGTAAAGGTAACTATTGACTATTGTACAGGTAACTGTTGACTACTGTAAAGGTATCTATTGGCTAATGTAAAGGTAACTATTGACTACTTTAAAGGTAACTATTGACTACTGTACAGGTAATTATTGACTGCTTTAAAGGTAACTATTGACTACTTTAAAGGTAACTATTGACTACTGTAAAGGTAACTATTGACTACTGTAAAGGTAACTGTTGACTACTGTAAAGGTAACTATTGACTAATTTATAGGTAACTATTGACTACTGTAAAGGCAACTATTGACTACTGCAAAGGTAACTATTGACTAATTTATAGCAACTATTGACTACTTTAATGGTAAAGAGCAGCATGTGCTAACTAATACAAAGACATGTAATGTAAATTTTAATGAGATTGTATGGCTTAAAAACAGACTTTTCTACCTAATAAGAAATATAAATGGTTCCCATTAATTATTTAAAGGAAGAATCTACTGCCTCTTTACAAACGTAGAGATCAAATTTCGTTTAAATATTCCTCATCAGTAAAGTGGGCCACTTATTACATTTTAGGACCCTAAAATCATTTTTATGCATCATCTTTAAGACCTTTAGCTGTCTCTGAAAATTTATATTAAAGTCATGTAAAAGTCATGTAAAGTGTGTCTGAAAATAACATGCAAAGTCTTTTTCACCTTTTAAATGCTAGTAAAGATATTTTTCTAGAATTGGTTGTTAGTTACAAAGTTAGAAAAAAATTAATGGCTTTGATTTGGCATTTATGCCCTATTGGTCTTAGAAAAACATTGAGTGGGAGAGCTGGCACTAACCCCTCGATGACTTTGTACAGCTATGTCAGTCGGATCATACTTTGCCTGTCTTGGAGAGTTGGTAGACACAGATCTTTTATTGTTTTGGTGACACAATCCTGCTTCACTGGTTTTGTTGTCACCAGATACAAATCTTGCTGTCTAGCACTGATCCTTCTCGACTCCACTGATATCTTTGGTGTAATAGGGATCCCAGATGACATAACCATACTCTAGCACAAAGAGCTGACTACTGCTACATAGGCAATTTGTCTGCATATCTGTGGACAGTGTCTGAGGTTTATTTTGAAAAATGCCAATGAAGAGTTTGGTTTACTGGTCACTTTAATGTTTAGAGATTCCCAATTTGAACTATTCAGATAATGTTAGTCCAAGGTATGGGTTTTCACTGACTTGTTGTAGCATGTGATTATTTAAGATGTAGAGGTGAGATAATTTTGTTGTTTTGATTGCATTTATCCACTCTGTTAGTAAACTTCCAGAGACAACTGACGATTATAAAATAGCTGTCAATCCACACACTAGTTGGTGGGCACATTTTTTTAGGATGAAGTTGGCAATGTTGTCTGGTCCACCTGCTTTGGTAAAGTATAGTTCACAGCAATTTGACAACATCACCTGTTGTTATCTGAAGGCTTGGAGGATGTATGTCCAGGATTTTTCCATTCTGGCATAGTGTTTGAAATGTCTTTGGTGAATCAAAACTGATTTATATTGGTCAACAAGTATTTGAACTTTTCCTTTGCTATCATTTGTTCTCTACAGAAGGACCTCTCCAGTGGCCTAGTGGTTAGAGCATCTGGCTATGATGCAGGTTGTCATGTGTTCGAACCCCGGCCAAGTCATACCAAAGACTTATAAAATTGATCCTAACAGATGCCTTGCTACGTGATCAGCATTAAGAGTTTAGTGTCAGGACTGGTCAGAATGGTGTCATGATAATGTGACTGGATGGGACATTATGATACATGATGCCTCGGTGCTAGACATCACTATAAACTGCCACACTGCAAACATCGTAGCGATATGACTGAACATTTGTTAAAGCTACATTAAAAATCCAAAACACAAACTCACTCTGGAGGAGGAATGGCAAAGTTGCCTTGTGTTTTTTATTTTATGCATGTCCAGAATTTTGGACTTTTGTGTTGAGTCCATTTTGAATGGTGTTGTTTATACAGTTGTTCTCTGTTGGTTTGAATAATGTTTTTGGCACTGTTGCTGAAATGATTTGTATTCAGTCCATTGGTTTTCTTTCAGCATGGTAATGTAAAGTCATAATATATGTTTCATTGCTCTCTTGAGTTTGTGATTAAACCATGGCACAGATTTTCCTATTTTGCACAGTTTTGATGGAATATTTTTGTCCATGATGTTGCAGATCATGTTCTTAAAAAAGACCATAGCTTTTCAACATTTATTCTAACAATTAGCTATAGTCCCTTAATCTTTGTGTACAAACAAAGTTTTAAACATGAACCTATTCTCAAGTCTGATAACATTGCAAGTAAGACAAGGTCGAATCATTTAGTTAAGAATTGTAACATGGTAATGATTTGGCACATGCCTGGCAGAAGCCAAGATTACAGAAAATGGAGGGTTGGAATATTATAGAAAGAAGACATAAAAATTAGTTTTGTTTGCGAAGAATTGAACATCTATTTTATTCTTGTTCTTTTACAACCTACCTTGCGATCAGAATGGGGTTATTTTTGTTTAAAATAGGAGAAAAGGGAATGATTATAGACAGCCTAGGGCTTTTTTTCTTTAAAACAGGATAGGGTAGATTACAGTGATTTTCTTGTTTTTTGTTCTGTTTTTTGTTTGGTTTAAAATAAGAGAGATGGAGGAGATTATAGAAACCCTAGGGGTTTGATGGGGTTATTATAGGAGAGATGGGGGAGATTATGGATGGCCTAAGGCATTTTTGTTTTGTTGGAAATAGAGGAGATGGAATAAATTATAAAAGGCTTATGTTTTTGCTCAGATTGTTGTCTGAAATAAGAGAGATGGGGGAGATTATAGGTTTCTTTTATAAATGGTAGACATGAGGGATATAATGGAAGGCTATGTCTTTTTATTTTATTTAAAATATAAGATATGGGGGAAATTATAGAGGCACTAGAATTTTTTTCTCACTTTATGGGATGGGAGGGTCATAGTGAAGTAATTTTCTTTACAAAAGATTTAATTTTTGTTTACCTCTTCTTCTGCATACTACCCTGTAAGAAAGGGATTGTAATGTTGTGGAATATAGGAATGATCGGGATTGTGAGTGCATTCAATGCAGTTTCATTATTATATCCCAAGACTCCTTGTTTAGAAATGCTGACAAAAGTGGCTTGAAGAACATTATTATTTTTTTTATTTTCCCTAGCCCAAACAACTATGTGCTAAATGATTACAATGTTGTCAAAGTTGAAAATATGTTTATGTTTAATACTTAGTAGTTATAATGTTAAATTAATTAAATTTTGCAAAAGAAAAAGTCGCATAAGATATATTCTTTAAGCAAATTATGTTACAAAATATTTTTAAAAAAATGGCAGATATCAAGCATTCATTATAATTCCACAAACCTTTGTTTCTAACAAAAACCATTGATGGACTTGCAGGATGTAGGACAAGTGGTTGGCACACTGGTTACTGGCACCAGATATACTAGATTCGAGTCCTGGTGTGTCAGAATAACGCGTATTTCTGAACACCATTAGAATCAGTATGGTGGGCATGCCGCTAAACATGATAGAGGACAGTGCAATGGTAAGTTCGGCATAACTTGATTTGAAATAATAATTTACTTAATATTTTAATTTGATGTTAAATTGTTTAAATTGTGATGGAGTTTGTTGTACATGCAGTATTATTTGCACATTCAGAATGACAATGAGTAGAAAATATGCACTATATCTGACTGTGCATCCTTGCGGTTAGCTTGCCGTAAGTTTGCCACAAGGTTGCAGCAAGCTTGTATCATCCAAATAAGCTTGCGTATTATATTTGTTAGCTTGTGAAAGCTTGCGCAAGCATGGCGCCATTTCTGGTCATTTTCTTACCAGCATCTTCAAGTTTACGCTTTTTGCAAGCTTGCACAGTTTCCAAGCTTATGAAAAGCACAATCTTCCAAATCCAGTTTCTTAGAGAATTTTTGTTCATTGCACGGTATATGCATATAAACTGCAAATAACTATTAAAACAATTTCAGATAGCAAGATCTTGTAATGAAGATAACCTCAGTTAATTTAACAAACATTTTTAATATTATAAAATTTTTTACATTATTTAAAACTTATAATAATAATAATAATAATAATAATAATAATAATAATAATAATAATAATAATAACAATAATAATAATAATAATAACAGTAATAATAATAATAATAATAATAATAATAATAATAATAATAATAATAATAATAAAACTCCATTAAACCTCCATTATTTACAGATGCAAGATAAGTAAATGAAATATGATTTTATTTCCTATAATTATAGATTTCCACACATTATCAATGCTTAAATAATGAGAATTTTTTAAATACCAAAATGGGGGAAAAACCAGCCATTATTGATAAAATCACATTGTTCTGAAGCTTTTGCTTATCATCATGTATGTAATATGTGTCCCTGTTGTTGTTACTCTAAGTGTTGTTGTGTATAGTGTGATATGATGATAGTTATTATTATTATCATTATTATTATTATTAATATCATTATTATTATTATTATTATTATTATTATTATTATTATTATTATTATTATTATTATTATTATTATTATTATTATCTGCTGCCAGAAGAAACAAATCATTGGCAGTTCTTTTTATACTAAATGAAAACTTAAAATGTATATAATTATTTTTTTCTGGGAGAGAGAGAGAGAGAGGGAGAGGGAGAGAGAGAGAGAGAGAGAGAGAGAGTGAGAGAGAGAGAGAGAGAGAGAGAGAGAGAGAGAGAGAGAGAGAGAGAGAGAGAGAACCCATTCAGCCAGCATTCTTTAAAGAATTAAGGTTCATGTTTTGGGGGGGTTTGCTTTTTTTCCGATTTTTTTTTTCTGAAAAAAAATCGAATAATAAAATCACGCAAGATCAAATGTGGTTTTCCGCGACAGAGACCTATTTCGGCAACGGCAGCAGCGGTTACTTCCCTTGCTTTCAGTGTTCAGACTGGTTTACGAATCTTAATCTGCGTATAAAATATCTGAGTCAAAAAACAAATGGCAACCTCAGTTTCAAACAGGCTCCACTTTCAAAATCGGACTGTCAGAATTTAGCTTGTTAATTCGGGAAATTTCATTGCAAACAGTACCAATACATGTGCGGCAACTGATCAAGGAATCCCAGAGATAATTTAAAATCAAGGAGTAATCATATTAGTGAGTAAAATCAAAGATTATTTTGCATTTTGCCCATTTACTGGACTGCAGTTTGGCTGCCGATTATACTGTATTATAGTATTAATGCTGCGCGGTGTTTGTTTACAATACATTCAGTATAAAAAGGTGACTTTTAATCTTCCTCCACATAACTTTGCAGATTGTTATTATTTACTGCTGTGCCTGTCAAGACTGCAGATTTGGAGCTGTTTTCAGTTATCGAAAATAGGTTGATGCAAGAATCTTAATATCATTTCCTTTTTTCATATGGACTTTTTATTGTCGCATATCAAATTCCGCAATTCCCCGCATATAATTAACATTAATTTTCAAAAAGGATGGTAGAGAGTCAATTTCAAAGATCTGAAAGTATCTGCTGAGTAAAGATGGAAAATACGAATCATTTGTCATATCCCTTTCAAAATGGACGATAAAACTAATATTTAGGATTACTTTAAATCATAAATGATGGCCAATTTGTGTTTCCATAACTTGTAAAATATTTCTCTAATGTTGCACTTAAATGAAATGCCTTTGCCAAACAAGTAAATACATAAATATTTTGACCAGGTTACATAGTACATGATGCTGTAATCTATTTCAGTGGATGGTATCTGACTTTACAAGCAGCAGGGGAGGATGAAGGATTTTATTCTGAGAGGATTTGTTTAGAAGAGGTGGTCCAGTGTATTCAAATGGCTAACATTCCTTGTTTTTCACCTAATAGTGTACAGTTTTAACAGAAGGATGGGGAATGTAACCATTTGACAGTATCCTTCCCCAACTGGATTTGTATATGCATGTGAAGTAAAAAGTTTCAGAAGTGAAGCCATGTAGACCAAAATGTGAAGATTTTCCCACATATTCAAGAAAACAGCTGTGCGAGATTCCTCAGATTGAAGAGCTTGCCTTTCTGTGTAGCAGTCCGAATTTCTGCTATGTTCCCTTAATATGTTCGATATGATCCTGCTCATGTGATTTTCAGATTTTGTTAGATGCTATCGCTCATGCGAGTTCTACCTAATTTGCATGTTAAAATGCACACAAGACTAACATGAGTTCGATCTCATGTGAGAATCACGTGTGCAAAAAGGTAGCCAATTTTGGTGTAGCTGTAATTGTATCTTACAGTAAATGTACCCTATAATACTTTCTTGTTTAATATGATCTTTATCAACAGGTGATTTAAGCAAAGCTGATAGTGCATTTGCAATCTGCACAACAGGATTTTGCACTCCAAAATGTCTTATAATTTTACCATTCATGCATGCAAATAAAAAACCTGTATACACCCATAATGGTCCAAGTTGTTTTACAGTGTCAGCAACAGAGAGGGTGGACCCTACAACTTTTTCCGAGGGTCCGTTAGCAAAAATGAAGGTTTCTACGAAGGGCTAAAAATAAGGTCAATAACGCTAAACCGAATCCGCTAACCGAACACATTTCGTTGTTGCGGTAAACAGGCCACAATAACAAAATCGACGGGGTTAGTTTGTTTTTGTTACTCGTTCGTTGACGTATTTTGTTTTCAAATTTTAGGCGTGTTTTGTTTGCGTCTCACACTCATTTTTTGTCCGTCCACCCTCTCTGCTGCTGTCGATTTTTATCCAAATATTTTATCAAGTCCGTTACGATATCTCGACCTGGGATCATGTAAATTTATTGTTATAAAACCAAACGGGGTAGCTTGCGCGTGTACAAAGAAATTTTTTAATTTATTCATGTCCATGTACCCTGAACACCAAGTATAATAAATATTTTGCAGCGTATGATTATCAACTCCGTTAAACACAACTAAAATATTACAGTTATCTCTGATCACTTTTGGAATTTGTGTATAACGCTGGATGACATAAATTACATCTGTATTTTTATGTCTACCTCTGGAAAATATCCTAGCTGGATTTGATTGTTTATCCAGCATGACATCGTCGTATACTACTCAATTATTAATAAGTCCATCAAGATTATCTACAGATGGCGCTTCATCAATACTGGTAATAAAATCAATAATATCATTACCGTCTTCAATCAGCAACTTTGCATTTTCATCAAAATCTTTAAGTACTTCATAGCATTATTGATCATCTACAGATGGTGCTACTAAATACAATTTATATCACTTGAGCCATCTCATTATCAGATTAAGCAATAACTGTGTCTTACCACTTCCAGATGGCCCAATTAGTATCATTCTGATACAATTCGGTAGCGCTGGGTGATGCTTGACTTGTTTTCGTGTCGGTGAAAAGTCAATTATATCCATATGATAAATAATAAGAATTTATATTGTGTTCGATGCAAGGCAGCCACGTCCACCACTGGATTAACAACAATAATAACAAAAAATAAAAAACGCGCACTTACAGGTAAGTGTGAAAAGTGTGGTACAAAAAAAATGCAAATTTATTTTGTCTAGTACGAACACAGGAGGTGATATCGTCGCTTCGTTGGGAAAATTACCTGGGACTCCGTGGGCAAAGTATCCCGGGGAAAAACATCTACCCGGATACAATTATTGTGGTCCTGGAACTCGACTTGATATTCGGCTTGATGATCAAAATCAACCGCGACCTGGAGAGTATCCAATAAATAAGGTTGATCAAGCGTGTCATGTTCATGATGTTGCGTATAAAAGCAAAGATTTACAACAACGGCATCTCGCAGATGTGAAATTGATTCATGCGTTAAATTCTATACCTGATAAATCTCTCAGAGAAAAACTCGCTAGTTTTCTAGTGAAATCTGCTATGAAAGTTAAAATAATGCTAGGGGCTGGGTAATTAATTATATGATTATTATAATGGAATCTATTTATTATAGCCCAAAAGGATATTGGAAGGGCAGAGCAGCTATTAGTAAACTTGCTGAAGCTGCAAAAGTCTCACGTGCTGTTGCTGCAGAGTGGTTAGCACGACAGGCAATATGGCAAATCAATCTACGTCCACCTAAAAAAATTCAGTAAGCGTATTTTGATGTCAGCGTTCCCAATGAAGTTCATCAAGCAGATATTTTGTTTTTACCGCACGATACTATTGAAACACGTGGACGTCAATCACGCACATACAAATACGCGTTAACTGTCGTTGATGTTGCAAGTAGATATAAAGAAGCGGAGCCGCTATCAACAAAATCAACATCTGAAGTTGCATCTGCTTTTTAACGAATTTATCAACGAGGACCATTATGATGGCCATAGCTGCTACAAGCTGATCCTGCAAAGAATTTCTTGGTACAGTATCATCGCTGATGAAAAAAATATAATGTTAAAATCAGACAAGGACACATCGCAATTCATCGTGATCAGGCAATAGTTGAACGATTTAATCTATCACTCGCTGAGCGGTTATTTGGATACCAGTATGCAAAGGAAATAATTCAGAGCGACTTGAGATCTCGTGAATGGGTTGCAAGATTACCAAGTGTGATAACTGCGTTAAATAATGAAATTACTCGTGGAACTTCTATGAAACCTATTAATGCAATTACAAAAACATAAAAAAACCCATATACCCCGTAGCGATGGTTATGGACAACGACGTGACTTTTCAAAACAACCAGTGTTAGGCAATGTGGTTGTCAGGTATTTATATGAACCTGGTGAACTTGAAGGGGGTAAAAAAAGAGCAACTGACCCTATCTGGAGTGTGACTACACATAAAATTTCTAGCGTGGGTTAGCTTCACGGGTAGACCTGCCATATACAGACTAGATTCAAATGCTCCTCAGCGTGGATTTGTACGTGAACAATTGCAAGTAATTCCTGAGGACACACAGTTACCACCGCGTTCACTTTTGTAAACTAGCACC
Organism: Megalonaias nervosa; assembly: GCA_016617855.1. Taxonomy (NCBI): domain Eukaryota; kingdom Metazoa; phylum Mollusca; class Bivalvia; order Unionida; family Unionidae; genus Megalonaias; species Megalonaias nervosa. The sequence goes on along the minus strand of JAECUM010014103.1, from coordinate 4,222 downwards.
CCTACGTCGATTACTTTCAAGACATGTCAATATGACATTATCATGTGTATGACCAACATCACTATTACTTCTGTCTACGGTGAACTGTCTTGGGTTATTACTCGAATATTCCAATAGCATATTACAGTTACAACTTGCACAATGATTATTCTGTCGTTGTTTTAGTGTCATAATCAATTCAGTATCAATATCAAAGTCGCGATTATTTTTTTATCACATTGCTTATAACCAAATAGTTTTTTTCTTATTACGCCATTGCTAGCAGTTTGATTATTATTTTCTGTAAAATTCATAATAACCCTGTGTAGTTGAGATATTCTTCTGACTCGAGATAATGCGAGATAAACTAAATTCGACCATTCGATTCTATCATCGACAATCCAGATATTTGTATCAGTAATAGTTAGTCCTTGTGACGAATGAATCGTTATAGCATATTTTATTTTCCATGGAGTTTTATCCATGATCAACGCGGTCTCAACAACATTAACATCAACCAAAACAATATCATTTAATACAAGATTTTGTTTTTCATTTGTTCCTGGAATCTCAACTTCAATATTTTGTCGTCGAGTGTCTGCTGGGCGATAACACAATGGTACAGGTAGATTTGAATTTTTTTCTTTATGTAATAAAAATAATTTCTCTTGCAATTCATCACGAAATATTTTTCTACTCGCAACTATTAAATCATTTGGTCTCCATAAATTCCAAAAATAACTTACAGGAGTTTCCGGAATTATTTCACGCATTCTCTCACATTGTATTTTATCTGGCTGTAGTCTGATTAATCTTTTAAATTCTTTCAGAGGTTCATCAATAGCTCTATGATCATCGGTTATTTCTTCATAATAATCCACAAACGTTTTTAACCACTCGTGCGGAGACTGCCCAGCGAAAGGTGGTGGTTGACTATGATCACCGTACATTATCACAGCAGTATTTTTTGTCAGTAACCAATCAAGAAATATTTTTAATGTTTCTAATGACACTGTACAAATTTCATCCCAGATGATAATCCGGGGTATATATTTCTCACCCATTCGCTCAGGTGCCCACGTATCCCCGCACCATCTGAAGAAACCATGATAAGTTTGAGATTTTACTCCTCGTTCGATTATTTCTCTGACTAGTCTATGTGTAGGTGTCAGAACAATCATATCAAGGGAGTTCTTCAAACCCGTAACATCGTTACGGCGAAATAATTCAATGGCACGTGTTGTTTTTCCAGAATCTCCAGGTCCATTGAGATAAACGGTTTTAGGTCTGGCCACAGGATCAAACACAGATGGTGCTGACAACTTCAATATTTGATTATGATTACTGTAATATATTTCCCTGATTTCAACCTCTGCATATTCTGAATAGTCGAGTATATTTTCTTGTTTTATTCTCCATGATCCCCATTCGTCATTACCGAGTAGCGGTTTTAGCAAATCTAAATACGCTTTATTTATATAAAATGAATCCGTGGCAACTCTAACCGCGTAACGAGGAAATCTATTTATCATCGATAATAAATTAATTGGAAACGTAAGCGAGCATAGAAGGTCTTAAATGAGTAAATTGCGGTGACTCACCATCAATATAACTCACGATTGTATCTAATTTAGACTCGTCTGATAAATACGCATTACTCCGACTCATAAATGTATTTTTTTTCCGTTGCATCAGCAATTATAAAATCGAGCTCAGCATCATCCATAATTATTCTTGTACACATTCGTTTATGGTCATATGATCCTCCTTGAGTAAACCTACCGATTATTTTCCTACCAAGATCTTTTGCAACTTTATTTTCATGATCAATCATATCAGGATTTTCATCATCTGACTCTGTCAGGGGTTGTGGTAACCAAACTTGTTTCTGCGGATGATATGATATAATAGCTTCGTTTACGCTCAACGACACTAAGATTCCAGTCTCAAGCATGTATCGCAATAACACTATTGGAGCCCAATACTTTTCTGAGAAATGTCTTCCAAACCAAACATAAATAATCGGATGCAGATTTTTTGCAAACTCGAATGACTCTATACAAGTAAATCCAGTTAGGTCAAAATTTGGTAAGAGTCGATTTATCGCAACTCTGGTCATCTCGTGAGTGGGGTGTCCAAATCTTTTGAAGTATTTAGAACATTCTCCGTATCCAAGAAAACTTCTAGGATAACACGCTACCATATCAACCGATATAATATCGCTATAATCGTATTAGTATTCCATAATCCGCCGTATCCGTATTCGACACAACTGTGCTGGGTGTCTTCAAGAAATTCTAATCGTGTCGGTTTCCATGAATTTTTCTCTTGAGCAAAGTGAGCCGCAACCGATGGAACTGTAAAACAATTATATAGTAATTGGTCAACTTCAGCAACATCAGAATTATATTTCAATGCAAGATTCTTCAGTTTTTGTGGAGAGATTCTGCACGATAAATTTCTCCGTTAGGTCTTACAAACTGATCGTAATACGAATTTGAACTTTAAAATAACCAAACAGATACAGGGTCACCCTTACTAATATCATTGATAGCATCGAATATATAATCGCTATAAAATTTAACTGTCCAATCCCGTGGAAATATTGTTACAGCATTAGTCAATGCATGTGCTTTATGATCAATGATTGTTATAGGGGTTCCATTTTTTATATATCTCGGTTTGTACAAAATTTCGCCGGTTAGTGTTTTACTGTTATTGGGAATCTTAATTTCTTTTCTAGCTTAGCAAAGTCACTAATATCTTTAACTGTTTCTGCCCACGCATTTATTTTTTTACGTCTTAGATCCGTTAAACCGTTTCCGCGTATTGCTTTTGAGAAATATTGCATAACTCACTCAGCTACGCAGTTTAGTCCCATTCACAAAGTCGACAGTGACGGAGTCACCGTTGAGGATAATTTCATTGGTTTGAGATTATTAACGCTAGGTTTATCATTTAGCGGATATATTGCATAAATAGCTGCAGTTACAGGATATTCTCGTTTATAATACGGTTTATCAATACCAGCCAATATTCCTGTTTTTGATTGTTTATTTAATGTAACAGTATTATTTCCAATATGAAGTCGTACAGGGTCACGTTTATCACGGATAATCCAAGAGTCATCATCTGTCTGCACAATAAATTTTACTAGAATAATATATCGCTGATTGTCGAGATAGTTAATAATATTTCTACCTCGTTCGTCACGCATTCTAGCATCGACAATACCGCTGGTGTCGTTTATGAGCCTGAATGTTGACCAAGTATGAACCGCACCATCATTGCGAAATTCTTTCTTGGCTTCGCGGATACGATTGATTATATCTCTATTTATCAAAGCCAGATCTTGCATCGAAAAATTAAATTTAGATTTTGATAGTTTGTCAAGATCAAATCTTGCTCCCGCCGAGACGGTGGAAGGTTCAATTGTGGATAATCTCTCAAATCCCTCCATACTATAATTAAGACAAATATATGTTTAATTACACTTTAATTATATATATATAATGATTCAAACAAACAACCGATGCCAATGGCTTATGATTGGATTTTCTCTTCCTTGTAATAAATCATGCGTAAATAAATTTTGTGATCAACATATGCAAAGTTTTCGAAAAGGTAGTCTAGGACCGAAACCGTGTTTACGATGTGGTTTTGGGGTCAGAGGAGAAATACGGTTATGTATGCAATGCGGTGGTAAAAGATACAGAGAGCTAAAACGATATTATGATAAGAAGTCGTCAGGTGAATCTCCCATAAAAACCGCTGAAGACTATCTGGCCAGATTTCACAATAATCATTTAGACAAATAGTATTACTATATAAATGGAACAAAATGAATTTGTAAGGCATCCCATTATCAAGAATTATGAAACGTCTCGTGATGGTGTAATCAGAAACTGCAGAGTAAAAGGATCAGTCGTTTTTGTTGCTAATACCGGGTACATCATGTTTGGTGCTGGAAATAAAAAGTATCTGTCTCATAGATTAGTATTTGAATGTTTCATGGGGCCATCGAAGATGGACTTGTAATCGATCATATTAATTTAGACCCAAAGGATAATTCTTTAGAAAATTTACGAATTGTCACACAGATTCATAATTGTAAGATAGGAAATACTGGTATTTCTCCTAGGACTCCGAGGTCGGTTATATCCATAAAAACAGAGACAGGTGAAGAAATTATATTCCAATCGATATACGCGGCTGGTAAACATTTTGACATTGTCTCACCTTC
>JAECUM010014102.1:0-52297 GCA_016617855.1 Megalonaias nervosa | reverse complement strand
CTGCATGCAGTATATTTTTTTTTAAAATCACATTTTTCCAGATGGATCCTCGAGGGGAGAACTACAGGGAAATAAGAGAGGGTGTCAAGTTCAATGTGGAGTTAAATGCTCTGGATGGGACTGTAGCTGGAAATATGAGCTTGTATGCTGAAAGCACACGAATAATCATCGACTAACAATTATTCCATATCTGCTATAGAAACATTTTGGTACCAACTGCGTGCACCAACACAAATCTCATGCTTTTTCCAAAATAAAAATATTTGCAATAATTTTGCATTTCATGTCGATTTTCAATCCATTCTTTTCATACATTCTTTCAAAACGAGGACATGTACAAGTTGGAAAATGGTTTCTGTGAAAACATTGCATCATCTTCACAGCAGTATGTTCGAAGAATACCTTTGCGTTTAACTTGCCTACATAAGACCTATTTAACTGAATCAAATGGAAATTGCTACAAGCGGTACGTCTTTTGTTATCTGCTATGAAAAAGCGATGCATAGATCTTTTAAGTTGTCAGTTTCTCAGACCTGCTGCACCGTGAGTTTTCATATCCGTTTACTCTGTAATGTTTCTTTGACATCAACGACCTCTCAAAGACCCAGTACACTTGGACCTTCTCTTTAATACATTTAGGAACATGCTATCAAACGTCACTAATCGAAGATTAAAAGTCACATGTACAATTCGTAATTAACAACGGAGAAAGACAGCTTTTATTGGACAAATTCGTAAAGTTAATTATCAATATCTGATATTTTTTTTAGTAATTCTGCTGCATAAAATTAAGGATTCTAATTTAAAGCTCGGGAAGTTAAACTCCAACATTTCAAAAATGAAATATTGAAAGCACAACTCCTCAAGAAATGTATTAATCATGGTTAAGTATTAAAGTTACAACTAGTTAGCACCTACCTTTTATGTGATTTTGTAAACATTTAAGACGCTCACTAAGACAACTTTAAGTTTGCACGGGAAATTGTTTATATCGCTGACCCTGAGAAATCGACTGATAACAACCCTTGATTTCATAATTCGCCGACTTAATAAAATCAGGAAGATTTGTTCCTTGTTTAGATATTTTCAAATATTTTGCATCTGTCTTGATCTTGCTGATTTTTAGGAATGGCACATACATTTGGACATTTATTTGATCACAGGTTCGTTCGATTTCTTGCAATGAAAGAAAAAAGACAAAACACTTTGCTTTTATGTTTACCTAATTCCTTCCAACAATAGTCTGAATTCAACAGTTTTAAAGAGTTTAGGTGTAAGAGGGATCATTGTTCGAGTCGAACCTGGAATACTAATATATATATTGGAATTCAAGGCGATACTATAAACAGCTTAAACATGTATTGACCTTATAACAAGTGTAAGTTTTATCATCTAGTAACTGAAGAAAATCCAGTGTTTTCTGCTAACGTTTTCTTAATAATAATCTCATCTCCTGTAACTCATCACAAAGGATTTACAAGGTATGACGAAAAGTAGAGTATCAGATCTAGTCTTTCATTGCATTTATTCATCTGGAAGAAAAGAAATATAGAACCTCCTAATACAGTGGAAATAGTCTTAAATTTTCAATGTCAAAAGACATTCCACCCTTTCAAGTATTATTAAATTATTTCCAAATAAATTTGTATCACAGGACACGAATTTCGCAGGTAACTTTAAAGTGAGAGGAATTTATTCCAACCAACCACAATCTCAGAAAATCAAATGCATTGCGAAATGATCTGTGGTTTCTGTCTCTTCCTCTAGGATCGGCTTATGTTTGCAAACAGAACAGCAAATTTACCGACATTGGAAAATGCAGTTACTTACTATCTTTATATTGTTATCTTTGCAATGCGCCATAGACCTTTAAATGCCGTATTCTACATTATCAGGTTTTAAAATATATGTAAGTGGTCATTTGCTTGTTGTCAGTACGGTTGAATTAGATGCCAGTTGATCGTGAGACTTTATTTCTGTACATGTTTACCATTTAGAGAAAAGCGGTACATGAGTAAATTAAAGGCTAAAATTAATGCTACTTTTAAAATTCAAAACCTTTACGCATATAACTGCCTAATTTGGCAGTAGATGATGTCTCCTCTGAAGAAAATCTTATACTCATATACACATGAAATTACAATACAACAATTACTAAATTCTAATCAACGACAAAGAAAAGCTTGTCAAAAATGACATTTTCATGCACAATTCTCAAATGGATTTAAAACTTCATTAAAGATAAAGGCTCTTTTCATTTTAAAAGTTTTTTTTTGTATACCTTATTTCTAAACTCAATAACAAATGATTTTAGTGAACATGATGCTGTTAAGATACAGATGTACTCAACTTTTAAGGTATCGGGGTGAAATTATGACAAATGATACAAGATGAGAGAACGTCACACTCGCCTAAACCCGAAGAAACTTTCACCCTTTGATTTAGTCTGATAATTAGTAACATTATTTAAGGTGGAAAGAAAAACAAAAAGATATTAAAAAAACCTACAGTACTTATTTGATGTTAATGAATATATATTATAAACCTTCATGATGCAAGAACTCCAATGAAGAAACTCGAACCATAAAAACAAACAGAAAATTATACAAAGTTGTCACTGTTTGAAGAATGATGTATATTTTAATGTTCAGTCAAGCTCAAAATAAAATTTACTGTGTACAGAAGATTGTTTAATAAACAGCAACGTTTCGGATTAAATAATCCTACTTTGTCAATTGTTTAGAGTAAAATAGTAAAACAGTTGCCTCTTCACCGGCTTAATTTTATAAATCGTTTCCGAATAATCATATCCCGCGTTAATTAAAGTGAGTGTGCATGTGCGTGTCTGTGTGTGTGTGTGTGTGTGTGTGTGTATGTGTGTGTGTGAGAGAGAGAGAGAGAGAGAGAGAGAGAGACAAATAAAGAGAGAAGAGAAAGAAAGAAGAGAAGAAAGAAGAGGAGAGAGAAGAAAGGAAAGAAAGAAAAAAGGAAAGAAAGAGGAAAGAGAAGACAAAAGAAAGAAGACGAAAGAAAGAGGAAAGAGAAAAGAAAAGAAGAGAAGAAAGAAAAGAAAAGGAAGTAAAGAGGAAAGGAAAGAAAGGAAAGAAAGAAGGAAAGGAAAGAGGAAAGAGAGAAGAAAGAAAGAAAGAGCAAGAGAACGAGGCTAAGGTGGTTGGTTTAATTTCCATTATTTGGTTAAGGTATTATATTTAAGAAAAGGAAACAATCTTGCAAACATCTTACAGACAAATGTCAAATATTGTTTATGGCTTTGTTCCGTACCTTTATCCATGTTCTTGCCACACCGAACTTAATGAAAACATTATGATTCACAGAATCATATGATACAAAGAAATAGGCATGGTTCATACAACCATATGATACAAAGAAAAATAAGTATGGTTAATACTACAACATGTCCTTGTAAACGAAACGCAGTATATACTGCCCTTATTCAGAGTTCGGAATTCACATCATTATTTCTTGGACTTCTCTAGAATCCGGAATTCCTATCCAGTCATGTATTAACAGATACACCATCAGTTGAATTTAGTTCAATGACTATTCTACCACACTGCAGGTCATGCGGTCACCATTCTGGTTCTTCCTGCCCCTTCATCGATCCAGCTATAAGTATACCAAGCTGGTCATAATAAGAAACTAAATGCAGATAGGAAATCGATAAATACATGATTTCACATTGTTTTACTTCAAAATAAAGCCCTTAACGATGAATTAGAACAATTATCCAGTGTTTTAAATCCGAAGAATGACAAATGAAGACAATATATTGAATGAAGACTATATATATATATATATATATATATATATATATATATATATATATATATATATATATATATATATATATATATATGTAGTAGATGTAGTGATCGCTGCGGGACCACTGTCTGGCTTTGATGGGCAGGAAGTACTTGCATATGGCCTCTCCTACACTATTGTGTCCACAGCAGGACCTTCATGTGGGGCCCCCTGTTTTCACATAGCCTGCTGTGTGGCGCGACCGAGTGCCCGGCGGTATAACTGGGTGGGCAGACTGGGCTCGTTAGCCTTGGCAGGCAGCCAGTCTAAGAGAAGGAAAACTCTGACTCCAAACCCGGGCAGATGGAGCTCGTTAGCCTTGTCAGGCAGTTCGTCTAGGAAATGGAAACTCCAATTCGAAACCAACGAAGTGCCATTGGATGATGGCTCCGCTGGCTTGTGGATATCTTCGGGAGAAGGAAAGGCTACGGGAGTAAACCCAGACAGAAAATCCGGAGTGGAGCCCTTAAGGCGGCCGGGTGTCAACTACGACTTCCTTCCGTCAGCTCCTGCATCCAATCTGGTGCCAAATGTCATGCTCAGCATTCCTTTGGACCCCCCAGCAAGGACGAGAGGGGGAACCTGACGTCTGGGCAGCCCAGGATCTCCATACTACACGCCCAGGCTTGCGCCCTGGAGAGGCCACTCCAGCCTCGCCCTTGAGCGAGGAAACAACACGGAAGCTGGCAGTCTACTGGTTATAAGTCCCACCCGATTGGCGTAGGGAAGGGGCGCCACCGGTCAGCTTCGACGGTGGGAGGGATCATCGAGTCCCACTGGCCGACTACCGCCCGCCTTAAGCCGGGCAGTCCCCGGTCAGTAAGGTGTTGGCCCGCCAACGTCTGCCTGCTTCAGTGGGTGCCTGGAGCTCAGTGTGTTGCTCAGCATGACAAGCAGACAGAAACTCCGCATCAGACAAAAGAAACAATAAACCATTAAAGAAGACTCCAGCTCTTCGTTTCGCAAGCTGGAACGTGCGCACCATGTGCACAGGCATCTCTGACGATTTAAGGGAGGTGGACGACACCAGGAAGACGGCCATCATCGACAGAGAGCTCACCAGACTAAATGTCAGCATAGCTGCCCTCCAGGAAACCAGGTTTGCCTCCAGCGGCTCCCTCAGAGAGGAAAACTACACCTTCTTCTGGAAGGGCCGAAAACCTGAGGAGCCCCACCAGCACGGAGTTGGCTTTGCCATCAAAAACACCCTCCTGGCCTCGGCTGAGCCTCCCTCAGGGGGCACTGAACGTCTCTTGTCCATCCGCCTTGCCACTGCTGCTGGTCCTGTCAACATCCTCAGTGTCTATGCCCCCACCCTCACGTCTCCAGAAGACATAAAGGATCAGTTCTATGGGCAGCTGGACGAACAGATCAAGGGATGCCCTAAGGATGAGTTACTATTCCTCCTCGGCGACTTTAATGCTAGAGTTGGTACTGACCACGAGTCATGGCCTACCTGCCTCGGACATCATGGCACTGGAAAGACCAACGAAAATGGTCAAAGACTGCTGGAGCTGTGCACCTATCATGACCTGTGCGTTACAAACACCTTCTTCAAGTGTAAGCCACAACACAAAGTGTCATGGAAACACCCCAGGTCTCATCGCTGGCACCAAGTCGACTTGGTCATCACCAGGCGCTCTGCCCTGAACAGCATCCTCTCCACCAGAAGTTACCACAGTGCAGACTGCGACTCCGACCACGCCCTTGTGTGCAGCAGCGTGCGCCTACAGTCACGAAGACTACACCGCTCCAAACCAAAATGTCGCCCTCGCATCAACACTGCGCAGATGTCTATCCCCTCCAAGGTGGAGGAGTATGTGTCCGCCCTGGATCAGGCTCTCCAGGACCTGCCAGAGCACTATGCCACAGACAAGTGGAACTCCATGAAGGACGCTATCTATAGCACAGCCATATCCACGTTTGGCAAGAAGGAACGGCCCAGGAAGGACTGGTTCAACGCACACCTTTCAGGGATGGAACCAGTAATCGAGGACAAACTAGAAGCCTTCATAGCTTACAAAAAATGCCCCAATGAACGCACGCTTGCTGACCTCAGAAGAGCCCGAAGCTCCACCCAACGCATCGCTAGACAGTCAGCAAACGAATACTGGCAGCAATTATGTGAAGGAATCCAGCGCAGTGCCGAGTCAGGAAACATCCAAGGCATGTACAGTGGCATCAAGAAGCCCATGGCCCTACAGTGAAAGGGGTTGCCCCCCTGAAATATCTGACGGGAGAGAAGATCACAGACCGTGAGCAACAGATGACCAGATGGGTGGAGCACTACTCAGAGCTGTACTCCCGAGAAACGTCATTTACCGATGTGGCCCTTAGCAACCTAAAGGAACTGCCCACTATGGAGGAGCTCGACAAAATGCCTACTTTAGAGGAGCTCAGCAAAGCCATCGACTCCCTCCCAAACGACAAAGCACCAGGAAGCGATAGCATCCCGCCAGACGCCATCAAACGTGGGAAACCGACATTGTTACAGCCGCTGCATGAGCTACTCTGCCTCTGCTGGGAGGAAGGAGCAGTCCCCCAAGACATGCGCGACGCCACCATTGTGACCCTCTACAAAAACAAGGGAGACCGCAGTGACTGTAACAATTACAGAGAAATCTCGCTTCTCAGCATCGGTGGCAAAGTGTTTGTCCGCATCCTCCTCAACAGGCTGCAGCTGCTGGCAGACCGCGTGTACCCGGAATCCCAGTGCTGCTTCAGAGCAGGAAGGTCGACAACAGACATGATCATCTCCCTCCGACAACTCCAAGAGAAGAGCAGAGAGCAAGGTCAGCCACTCTACATGATGTTCATCGACCTCACCAAGGCCTTCGACCTGGTCAGCAGTAAGGGCCTATTTTAACTTCTTGGGAAGATCGGCTGCCCTCCCCCCCCAAAAAAAAACTCCGCAGCATGATAATCTCCTTCCATACCGATATGAAGGGTACAGTCCTGTATGATGGATCCACCTCAGACTCCTTCCCCATAAACAGCGGAGTGAAGCAGGGCTGCGTGTTGGCACCAACCCTTTTCGGCATCTTCTTCTCCCTGTTCCTGTCCCACACCTTCAACACGTCCACTGATGGCGTATATCTGCACACCAGGTCCGACGGGAGGCTGTTCAACTTGGCACGACTGCGCTCGAAGACCAAAGTGAGGTCAGTATTCATCAGGGAGATGCTCTTTGCTGACGACGCGGCTCTTGTGACCCACACCGAGGATGCCCTCCAGAGACTGGGAAACCGTTTAGTTGATGCCTGCAAATAATTCGGGCTCACCATCAACCTAGAAAAGACAACGTCAGTGCTCAAGATGTCACCACTGCCCCCTCCATTAAAATCGACGGCGCCACCCTGGAAGTAGTCAACAACTTTATTTACCTGGGGTCAACCATCAGCAACACTCTTTCGCTTGATGTGGAGCTGGAGAGAAGGCTTGGAAAGGCAAACACCACCATGGCCCGACTAACAAAGAGGGTGTGGGAAAACAGCGCGCTGACAGTGCACACCAAGACTCAAGTCTACTAAGCCTGCGTTCTGAGCACCCTCCTATATGGAAGTGAGACCTGGAGCACCTACATGAGGCAAGAGCGTCGACTCAACTCCTTCCATATACGGTGCCTACAACGCATCCTGAAAATCAACTGGCAAGACCACGTCCCACACAGCGAGATCCTTCAGCGTGCAAGTATCCCAAGCATGTACTCCCTGCTGAGCAAACGCCGCCTTCGATGGCTGGGACACGTCCGACGCATGGAGGATGGGAGGCTGCCAAAGGAAATCCTATATGGCCAGTTGGCCACTGGCACCAGAAGAGTCGGCCGCCCCTCACTCCGCTTCAAGGATGTGTGCAAGAGGGACATGAAGGCATGCGGTATTTCACCAGACAGCTGGGAAGTGCAGGCCGAGGACCGATGCACCTGGAGACTGACGGTCAGGAAGGGCATAGCAGTCGCTGATGGGAGGAGAGTCCAGCAGGCCGCAGACAAACGCGAGATAAAGAAGAGTGCTGCAGCAAACCAAGCAACTCAAACTTCCCAGTACGTCTGCACCAACTGCAATAAGGACTGTCACTCGCGCATCGGCCTGCACAGCCACAACAGACTTTGCCAAAACCCCAGAGACAGACAACAGTCGAAGGGCGCTACTCACATGGTCTCCCGAGACTGAGCTGCCAATGAATGAATAAATATTCATAGCATATGTGATACTGTGTATCTTTATAGATTTTAAAGATCATTTCTAAACACATTACATGGCTTCAAGATGGTGGCTTTGTACTTTAAGATGAAGTAATTTCGTATGAGTAAACATGTTATTGTGAACTATTCTCCTTGGAAGTTGTAGAACAAATCTTGATGACGAATTTAATGGAATAAATTCAAGTCATGGGTTTTCCCCTTGAAAAACCAGGTGATCTAGTTTTCGATTGGTTATTTCCTGAAGGACGTGACCTGGATGAAGAGTGGAATATTATGGAAATGATTATTCACCCTCTTTCTGGTTCTGAAACTAAGTATTTCATATAATGGATGTCTACCTGATAATTAGTTATTCCTATCACAAACATCAGTCTATGCGGAGTCATTTAGTGGCATTCAGTTGAGATGAGTTTATCTATTTATTTCAATTATTCACTGGAATTACAAGGTGCCCATACACTTTGGATTATGAAGCTGTGCTGAAATTTCAGTGAATTAATTTAAAGATATTTTGGATATATCAGGTCTCTTAGCACATCAAACTATTCTAGACTATTGGAACATCAGCACAATAGATTTGACTTAATTCAGAACACCGCCGGAACTCATTTCGAATACTCAATTCTTTTGGACCAGTGATAATACTTTTAGGACCACTAAGGATTTCATTCACCATCCTGTAACGTATTTTTACTCTTTTGTATTTAGGGAAATTAATTATCATTTTGCTTATTACAAAACTGATTGGTTTTCACTCTTTTCCGTTTTATACTTTAGACCAGAGAGTCGTAACATCGCTGGAGACCGAAAATAACTGGTCAAAGGTGATCACTATTGTTCCAGTTTCCGCAATTGTTATGATGATAATAATAATAATAATAATAATAATAATAATAATAATAATAATAATAATAATAATCATAATAATAATAATAATAATAATAATAATAATAATAACAATAAATAAATAAATAAATAAATGAATAAATAAAAACAATTATTATTATTATTATTGCTAATATTAACTTAATTAATACGGTTATAATAAATAACATTATGATTGTCATTATTCTTATTATTATTATCATTATTATTAGAGGTAATACCGGAAGATATGAAAATATCTGCTATGAGGAACGATTGTGTCAAATTTGTAACGTTAACATGGAAAATGAATTCCATTTTATTACTGCTTGTCCGCTATATGGAACAATAGGAAGAAAATACTTACCCACCTTTGTACATTAAAATTCAACTTTAGAAAAGTTTAGGTTCTTTATACACAATGATACTAGTAAAATTCTGATGACTAATTTAGCAATGTTTACTATAAAAGCCCTAAAGATTAGAGAAACCGTTTTATCAACGACTCCTGCTACATAATACTTTAGATCAACATCACAAATCTTTCTCCGCAGAAGTTTTAGGGTTACCCTTAAGTCCGTTTGTTTGATTACTGTGCAGTATATACTTGTATCTCACCTATATCCATAAAAAGCAATAATTTATTACTTTCATGTATATTACTTCTTATAAATACGATGTTCTTTTGTTACGCACTATAACTTCCTTTTGTACCGCATGATGTATGGATATGTATCATGGGCTAGTGGCTTATATTACAAATGAATGCTATTATTGTTATTATTATTATTATTATTATTATTATTATTATTATTATTATTATTGAATATTTAAAGACAGATAATACAGACTGTTTAAGAACCTAACAGTATATGTTAAATATCATTTTTGCTATAAATGCGCTTTACAGTGCAGTCACACACACACACACACACACACACACACACACACACACATGCGAGGTTACGCTCAAGCGATTTATTTCATAGTTTTGAAATCACCTGATAAAGATATATGAGATGATATTTACTTATTTTAACAGGTGTTTGTTTTAAATGGTGCACAAAAGTCAAACTTACCTGCGTTTATTTCGAATATCAAAACAGGGAACATTAAGGCATGACTTCTAACATTCATCCTCTAATCCTTTCTGCATTTACTGAAAGTAAAACGATTGGTTCCTAAACAAAAACTGCATAAACAGACGACATCCTTTGTACATTATGTTAAGCTGTAAATGAATGCAAACTCTTTTATGTGCTTATCACACACACACACACACACAAGCGCGCGCACAAATGAGAAAGAGAGAGAGAAAACTTCATAAATATGCAAATAATTTCGCACTGTAGTTTTTATATCATTGTCCTAAAATTATTTTAAACGTGATGTAGATGTAGTAATGCAGCCTTTATCGCACTGACATGGAGTGTTATGTGTATCTATATTATGTGTGTTATTTATCATGCTAATATACTCAACGGGTCATTTACTAAATAATATATTAAATACCTAATTCTTTATGTTTGTAGATTTGTGCTCTAGTATAAAGCCATTTTGTTCGAGCAAACACACGTATGAAGCTTCAATGTAGCGAGTTGTTCTTTTAGTCCAAGTAAACATCATGTAATTTGACTTCCGGACATGAGGTTTCGAAAAACCATGCTGACCAAATTCTTGATTACTTAGCTGCTGGATATTCAGTAAAATACCTGACCTTGTTGGCAGTTACTGATTTCGAACTGGTTTAGTCGATCCTCATTCTACTTTCTGTACTGCGTCTTAGTTTTTCATATAAAGATAATTGACTGAAATTTATTTATTGCTGGCATTGGCACCAGTCATAGTTGTGATCATTTGAGATGATTTAGTTTATTTATTTGAATTATTCATTGGAATTACAAAGTGCTCAGACGTTCGGGTTAGTAGCTGTATTGGAATTTATGTGAATATATTTAAAGACAGTTTGAGTTTTATCATTGTGTTACATCAGGGCTATTGGCACATCAGCACAAGAGAATAAACTTAATTTGGATTTTATCGCTGGAACTCATTTGGAATGCTAGATATTTATGGACTTGTGCTAGAAATTTTAGTACTCCTTAGGACTTCATTCACCATAGTGCAAGTTATTTTTAATGTTTCATTTCTTAGGGAATTAAATTACATTTAGAATGTTGTAAAACTTGATGGTTTTACTAAATCAAAGGCCATAGAGTAGTAGCAGGAGAAACAAATCCATGCAATCAACGGTGAAGTGGAAACATTTTGTAGTGTCATTTGTGCCTTTGTCACTCTTGCCAATATAGTTTTACAATTCATCTTGAAATATATTTTCTTATATCTACTAAATATCGTACTATCATCTATATACCACTTTTGCATAATAATACACAATCATGGAAAATATACATGACAGGATGTATAACACTGACATAAGTGTGCATTATATGATATATTGTCAGTGACTTTTATTAAACAATTCGTTCATTGGTCACATATGTACAGAATACGAATAATTAATTCATGCTGGTTAATATGCTAACATATCGTCAAGCTGATTTGTATCTTAACACGATTTTGCTACAAGTCCAAATTAAACATCTAAACTTTAAGACCTTTAAAGCTTAAAATCAAGTTAACTTACCTTCAATGGAAATTAACTGTATGGGTCCCTTACTTGCCTTAACCCCAGATCTGTTGAAATCGGAAACCGCAACCACTCAAATCAATGCCAATTCAGTTGAGTTTAGTTTGATATATTAAGTCACTTTTTTAGCATTTAATATAAAACACTACATGCTAGAATGGCTTAATCTGTTCACCAATATCGGCAAGATAATGACATGACAGAATACGTATAAATATAGATCAATAGGATAACAAATTGATTTGTTAATGGAAACGCTGGAATTTAAGCAAAGACGTTCAAACCATAGAGGTCATACACACGAAGGCCCTCGCTCTGTAAATCTTCCAGGTAAATATTAAGTAAAGATATGATACCTCAGATTGTGAAACACACGTCATACATCCATCTCATATAACATATTGGTGGTAAAATCTCAGTTGGCCTAGTACTGACTGTTAGGTCATTTCTGCTGAAATAAACATTTTCTCGGATTTCTCTGTATAACTCAACTATTCTACATGTCGTCATTTGGGTGAAATGGTTTTATTGGATACAACAGAAAGACAAAAATCAAAGGAATAAAAATGGTCAAACAAAACCTGTATCATACATATCAGTGAGCAAATTATTCAATATGTTGTTTGCAAATTATTAATACAGCATAAGTTTGCGTTCTTTGCATATGTGTAATTGCTGATGACTTAGTATCATACAATTTAATATGCTCCACCCAGTAAAATGCAATAGCATATTCATATTATAGAGAGTTTTTACGTTGCAAATATATTAAGTGGAATGTAATAACTACATTTTCAGTCAATATCAGTCTAACGATAATTAGTGCAGTATGGTCTATGAAAACACATCGAGATCCTCGCATGTTCTTGCATCAGACCTGCAAAGTCAGTTTTCTTTTCCTAAATCTTTCGTCACTTCCATACTTGAAGGTCAATGCCATTGGCTTTTAACTATTTTATAACCAAAGCAAGCCATCAGCTTTGCGGATTATATTCCTTTTAGTTCACTGTATGCTTGTTCTGTTTGACAGTTTTATCGGTCTTTATGAAGCTGGCTTTGGTTATTTTAAAGTTGGGTGTGCGCAAATAACATAAACGTTGAATCTCAGATATCATATACTATTAAATTAGGATGCATGATTCAGAGGAGAAACATTGCTTTAAAATTGCTTGAAGAAAGGATTATGTGCCATTGTAAAATAAAGAGAAATATATAGAAAAAAAAAATGCCAATATACATAAATTGTAACAGCGTTATGTTTTATGTTAAATGAATTTACCAAAGTTTAGTTTTGTAAATCCTAGCGAAAGCAATTATATATTTGGGAATATAAATACCTTAATTCACAAAAGCAATCAGAGCACCTGTTGAGGATTTTTATTTTTTCCCTGAGTGTGTAGGCAGTCCACAGTGTGATACTTAGTAATCATCATCGCGATATTAATGATTGGATTCAATAAGATGAAATATTTTGTCATATTAAGGCTATACAAACGGTAAGATCCATTCATGTACCATGAAACAGGTTGACACTTTAACAACAACTCACATAAGGAAGTTACACATTTCCACCTCTTTAGCCGTAGGCATTATTGGTGGAAACAAGAATTTGCACATGACATTTCAAACCTGTATGTAATGGCCAATCCATGCAACTCCTATGCAATACTGTCCATTTGACCTAGTTGTAGATATGAATTATCATACAGAAAGTAAATTTCAAATAACCTGACCTTTGACATCTGTAATCAGTGTCAAGACATTTAAAGCCATAATAATGTCGAACATTCAAAGTCTGGTTCTGCCCCCTTGCTTGCTGCAGATGGCAGTACACAAATAAAGGACAAGGCTGGCATTAAGGACAGATGGAAAGAGCACTTTAGCCAGCTGCTAAACCTGCCCTCATCGGTTAGCCATTCTGCTCTTGAACAAATACCCAAACAGCCAACGCATGACCAACTGAATGTTCCGCCAACGATAGAGGAGTGAGGACGGCCATTAAACAAATGAACTGTGGCAGGGCACCTGGTAAGGATGGCATCCAAGCGGAGGTGTACAAGGCTCTCAGTGAACAGACTCTAGAGGCATTCCACGATGTGCTAACCAGCATCTGGACGGAAGAGGAGATGCCAGACGACCTCCGCGACGCATCAATTGTAACCATCTATAAGAATAAAGGCACACGTGCGGACTGCAATAACTATAGAGGCATCTCCCTACTCTCCATAGCTGGCAAAATACTTGCTCGCCTCATTCTCAACAGACTTATCGCATCAGTGTCAGAAGATAACCTACCTGAGTCTCAATGTGGTTTTCGCCCAGACCGTATCACTGCTGACATGATCTTCGCAGTAAGACAAGTCCAAGAGAAGTGCCTTGAGCAGAACATGAATCTGTATGCCGTCTTCGTGGACCTGACGAAGGCATTCGACACAGTCAACAGAGACGCACTGTGGGTAATACTCAAGAAGCTTGGTTGTCCTCAGAAGTTTACCAACCTCATCCAGCTTTTCCATGATGACATGACTGGAGAGATTCTCTCAGACAGTGAACCCTCTGAGAAATTCCCCATATCTAATGGTGTCAAACAGGGCTGTGTACTCGCTCCGGTGCTCTTCAACCTCTTCTTCACGCAGGTATTGCTCCACGCCATCCATGACCTTGACCTTGGTATCTACATTAGATATCGCCTGGATGGATCAGTGTTTGATCTCAGACGCCTAACTGCTAAAACCAAGACGCTTGAAAGACTCATCACTGAAGCACTCTTTGCAGATGACTGTGCCCTCATGGCCCATGAAGAGATTCACCTACAGACAATTGTGGACAAGTTCTCCGAAGCCTCCAATCTGTTCGGACTCACAATTAGCCTAGGAAAGACAGAAGTCCTCTTCCAGCCTGCCCCAAACACTGTCCCTTCACAACCCTGCATCACCATCGGCGACACGCAGCTGAAGAATGTGGACAGCTTTAAATACCTAGGCAGCACAATATCCAATGATGGCTCCCTGGACAAAGAGATCACTGCGAGGATTCAAAAGGCCAGCCAAGCACTCGGACGACTTCAAACTAAGGTCTTGCAGCACAAGGATATACACTTGTCAACAAAGTTGAAGGTGTACAATGCAGTTGTCCTGACGTCTCTCTTGTATGGCTGTGAAATGTGGACTGTATACCAAAGGCACATCAGTCGGTTGGAACAATTCCACCAGCGCTCCCTGAGAGCCATCATGAGGATCAAGTGGCATGACCGAATCCCCAACCAGGAAGTCCTTGATAGAGCAAACACAACAAGCATCGAAGCCAAACTGATCCAGGCCCAGCTTCGTTGGACCGGCCATGTCATCCGCATGGATCAAAACAGAATCCCAAAGCAACTGTTCTTTGGCGAGCTAGTCCAAGGCAACCGAAACCAAGGCCGCCCTCACAAGAGGTACAAAGACAACCTCAAGACGCACATCAAATGGGCAGACCTTCAACCGCATCAGATCGAGCTCGCTGCCTCAGACAGAAGTCACTGGCGAGTCCTGACCAGAAAAGCAAGTTCCACCTTCGAGGCTGACCGCCGCCAGCGTCTTGCTGCAGCCCGTGAGAGACGTCACAAAGCTGCGTCTCAGCCACCCCCAAGTACCGGTGTCCCATGCCCCACCTGCAACCGCCTGTGTTCATCGGAATTTGGACTCCGGAGCCACATACGCGTCCATCGTTGATGAGACTGCACAACATGTCTTCCTCGGCCCCCGAGAGACTACCAATTATTATTATTATTATTAATGTCGAACATTCACATCTAATATTGTTGAAGGAAGTTATTTAGAAACTGTAGAAATTTTAAATCAAACTGACATAGAAAGAAAAACATAGAAGATAGAAATGAATAAGTTGTCCATGTCGTACACTCTTTTGTCCTCTAGCATCTAATAAAAGCACTTAAGATATTCAGTGAATATACTAAATGCTTATTAGTTCTTATATATGGAATGGGGCTAGAAACCCACTCGATAAATAAACTCAAAATTTATGTGTGACTTTCATTCACGCACACACAGATATATATAAAAGCAATAAACTGACGACGAACAGTGCAAAACTAATATCTAACTAGCCTGAGCGCTTTCGACTCTTAATAAGTCTTTTTCAAAGGCATATACAAAACATAGACAAAACAAACAAATAGAACACAAAAACCGTTGTGTTTGCAAAACTCTACATGGCTGTTTCTACAGGAATTAAACCTGTAAATGTATTATATCTCAATCAGCCTATATCAACTTGTTGCGGATACTGGAAAATATTTGTATTAAGCTAGAAATCGATGAGCCATAGCGACATCTATTACTTTGTGTACATTTATGTAAGCGAAATTATATCCCGCATATTTCATTCTTATAAGTAGTAATTGAACCCAAGGGCTGGTAGATTTTATCTTCTACCCAAAATCCACAAACAAGGAAACCCGGGCAGACCTATAATCTCCGGTAACGGGCATACCACAGAAAGGATATCAGAATATTTAGATCATTTTAAAAAACCACATGTCCACAAATTACCATCATATCTTCAGGACACGACAGATTATCTCATAAAAAGCAAAGCAAGCGAACCCTTACTGCCAGATACATTACCTGTTTCCTTAGACGTCACATCTTTGTATACTAACATACCGCACAACGAAGGGATACAGGCTTATAGAGAAGCATGGGAAACAAGAAACTGTAAACAATCCACCAACACACTTCCTAGTCCAACTCCTGGAGTTTGTCCTAAAACTCAATAACTTTGAATTTAATGAAGAAAACTACCTCCAAATCAATGGAACCGCAATGGGTACAAAAATGGCCCCTTCGTATGCTAACATTTTTATGGGAAAACTGGAGGGTCAGCTTTTAGCATCGGTTGAACTTACACCATACCAGTGGGTACGCTTTATCGATGATATAGAAATGAAGTGGCAACATGGAAGAGAAAGTCTGGATGACTTCAAATCAAAGGCAAACAACTTCCATCCTTCAATAAAATTCACGGCAGAAATCTTCAACTCCAACCACGTTTTCCTGGACACAACAACCAGACTGGTGGAAAACAAACTACATACAGACATCTACTCTAAACCAACCGACAAACACCAGTATCTCCTCCCAACCAGCTGTCATCCAAAACACTGCATTAGGAACATTCCATATAGCCAGGCACTCAGGATACGCAGAATTTGCTCCGACGATGAAACATTCCTAGAAAGGTCTGAAGAGCTATCTAAACATTTAATTTACCGAGGCTACGACAAAGACCTGATTGCGGAGGCAACCCAAAGGTCCAAACAAACAAACCGCGATGACCTACTAAAATATGGAAAGAAGGAAAAGGCTGATAGAATACCATTTATCCTGACCTACCATCCAGACAACCCCAAAGTAGGTAAAATCATCGCGAAACACTGGCCCATCGTGGAATCGTCGGACGTACTAAAGCTAATCCTTCCGAACAAACCTGTAGTGGCCTACCGGAGAGCAAAAAACCTCAAGGACATCCTAGTCAGGGCGAAGCTAACGCCAATCACTAGTCAAGGCCACCCTAGTCAATCTGGCCCCTGTGGCGATAAAAGATGCAAAACCTGTCAACATAAGCAGCAGAGAGGGTGAACAGACCATTTTGCTTAAGACATTATTTATGAAAAAATAATATTTCCTACGAAAGGAAAACCTCAAGGTCTGCGACGTTAAACAACAACCTCTAACTGATGTGAGATTTCTTAGGGTTAGATTATCTCGTTACTTTATTTCTGACTTTTGTTTTTTTATGGTGTGTTTATTTTACGTGTTGGTCACTCAGCGTTGGTCGTTCACCCTCTCTGCTGCTGTAAATTAAACAGCAATTATAGATATTATCAATAATGATTGGAGAACCACACTCAGCTAGATTAGCTCGAGAGCGACTAGAGGCAATCAAAAAATATTTACCCGTCCGTGATTTAGTTAAACAACAGCTACAAGCCCGTCAGGAGTCTCAAGTGGAATTTGCAGAAGGTGCAGAACAATTATTTAAACCGATTGTCGAACCAACAAAGAAAATTGTTACAGCAACTGAGGCAATACAAAGAGCTCTTGAAACATTATCCGTCGATATTGCTGGCCGTATTCAAGCAGCTCAACCACAACCACAACCACAACCACAACCACAACAACAACCACAACGACCAAGAACCAGAATTAAGATAAAAGATAAATTTACGCCTGAAGGTATCGCTGCTACCAAATCAATTATTTGATATTGCCGCGTTGGAATATGATGAAAGACAAAAATATGTAAAACCAGAATATGTTAAATCTCTAAAACGTGCTGATTGGATCAGGGATTTATATCGTATCTATACTGGTATTCCGGAAATTAGAGCTAATGAAGATATTAAAAATTTTAATAGATTTGATGATGCTGTACATAAATATATAGAAAGCGAAAGAGCTAAATAATTTGGATTACAGAAACCAGTAAAAACACTTGGAGAACAAGTTCAACAATTTCCACAATTACTTCGTGATTATCCACAACCACAATTACTATCACCACTACCATCACCACAACAACGAGAACAACCATCATCACAACAAGAACAACAATTTCAAAAAGTGATGAAACGACTTCAATCACCACGACAACGACAACCAGTTAGAACAACAGAGGAAGAATATCAAGATTCTGGCGTAACTGGAAGTGGTTTAGGAAGTGGCTTTATTACTTGTCCCAGTAACGTCCTTGCTGATGTTGATCGACTAGAAATTCTCATGGGAGGAAAACGAGCTGGCAATAATTCCCCAGAAATCATTAATGAAGCAGCTGATATTTGTAAACGATTATTTACAGGTGGTGTTATGGATATTAATGTGTATCGGTCCCTTATTAATGAAATCGCCGATGATTATCATAGTGATTAAGTATGTAATTAGATGCAATTAGTGATAAAATCACTTAATAATAATATGATCGTACACAATACTCATAGACCAACCATGGTTAGGGCAATAAATTCACGATTACCAGTATACAAAACGACCTACGGAGATGGATTAGGTGATGTTGTTCAAGGTCTATTTAGAGGGATAGCCACAAAAGCAATACCGCTTGCAAAGCAATTAGGAATGAAAGCTATTGATGTTGTTCGTGGAAAAGCTATTGGCGCTGTTGGTGATGTTGCTAGCAAAGCATTCTCAGCAATCAAGGATAGACTAGCGCGATTAATACGCAGACCGCCAGCGGTCCGACCTCAACCAGTGAAACTGGCCAGCACTGAAGTGATGCCCGCAAATGTCAGTAAAATAATTAATCAAGCTGCTAATCAAAACTAGCGGAGTTGGCTACCAACACTAATGTTGGGTTAGAAAAAGAAAAAAATATAACCGCTAGTCTGGTAGCAGGAAGCGGTCTTCGTGTTAGACGAAGACGATAATGATAAAGATGTTCAAGCGTATATCTGATCCCGCGTTTGACATGGATGCACCAGTTTTAAAAGATGAATCTGTGCGCGATTATCAATATTATTCTTATGACGCACGAGATCCAACTCAGCGTGGACAAATTGATCTGCAAGTTCAGGATACAAGCAGATACTTCTTACCCGCCGAAGCATTTATCGAGGTTGAAGGTGAAAGTTTGCGAGATGATAATACTCCATACGACGCTGATGTTAGTGTTGGTTTTGTTAACAACGGTATTATGGCTTTATTCAAAAGCACCATATACATGATTGATGGAAAAATTATTGAAGCAATCTATAATGATGTTGATGTTGCCACGACGATACTTGGTCTTGCGCGATATAGTGATGATTACTCAAGATCAGCTGGACCATCAATGATGTTTGCAAAGGATACTTCTAATTCTCCAGAGTATCGACAGTATGAAATAGGACGCCCACTAAACCATGCTAGAAACGCCGCCGTGGATGTACAAAGTATGATTATTAATGTAGATCCAGATTTCAACTTAGGATTTAGATCACGTCGAGCAATGTTAAGTGGTGCAAGGAGAGCATTTTCATGTGCGATTCCTTTATCACATATCTTTGGATTCTGTAGAAATGTCAGAAAGGTCATTTTCGGAGCCAAACACACAGTTACACTTGTGCGAAAAGCTACTGATGATGATGCAATATGGAGACCCGCTGGTGATGCTGGTATAGTAAAATTAACAAAACTTTCTTTATGGATGCCAGTAATGACTCCAACAATACCTGAAGAAGAACATTTACTTTCTTTTATGAGTCAAGGTGGTAAATCGATGTTATCATGGTTGACGATGACCACAGATGCTGTGCAGAGTAATGTTAATGGTTTATTTACTTGGGAAATAGCATCACAGCAAGGTGTTTCTGCACCACAACATATATTTATTGCGTTTCAAAATGCTGCACGAGTAGACTCACAAATTCTAAGTGCAATGATATTTGATCAACTTGGTGTTTCTGAGGTTTCTTTAAGGATAAACGGACATCAAGAACCTTCTGAAGAAGTGTTGCTAAATTTCGGTCAAAATCATGTTGCACGTGCATATCATCGATTAATGACATTCATGGGACGTGATCAGAATATTGATTCTGGTTTGCAAATATCACAGTTAGATTTTACAACATTATATCCGATTTATTACTTTTCGTTGGAACATTTAGATTTAACCAGACAGTCCGTCGTTGATATAAATTTTCGAGCTCGCGTAAACAGAGATGCTGTAGCTATTCCTGATTACAGAGCAATTGCTGTTATACTTAGCGATAAATCAAGGTTACTTGAAGGTGTTGGTGGACGAATGAGAGTTATTGATGCCCCAATAGAAAACATGTAATTAGATCGCTCATAATAATTATAAATGTCACATCTAGTTAATGTCAGTCTGACTCCTGGTCAGATTAAAAAGCTACAATCATCATCAAAAAATAATTGTGCGGCAAAAATATCACTAAAGCGAGAACAAATCGCGAGTGGTCCGAATAAGCTATCATTATTAGAACGCCAGCATAGGCATTTCAATGAAGCAAAAAAATTGAATAAAGGTATAAAACTTAATCTTTATGCGAGTGTCATTAAAGACATCGTTAAAACGGGTGGTATATTTCCACTTCTTGCCGCGTTACCAGCAATAATAGCCGCTGCAGCCCCAGCTGTTGCAAAAGCAGCTGCATTAGGCGCTGTTGGAACCGCTGCTGGAATGGCGTTAAAGAAAGCAACGGGTCAAGGAATTATGCACGCAGAAAACTTAAAAAAAAGATCACGGGCAAAACAACGCGGAAGACGTCTAAGAGCACCAAACGTTCCACAGCCGGGCCGTCTAAGATTATCAGGCCCGGCATACGGTCGCGGTCTAAGATTACCAGGGACCCCATATTCATGGTACGGAAAAGGTCTAAGACTACCCCGGTAACTTCGTCATCGACTTCGATGATTTTCCCTATGTCCAATTTTGATTTACTTAATGCCGCTAAGCAACTGAATATAAAAAACTTTAGAGGAGTTTTTATGCGTGATCAATTACCTACCGTTGCAATGCAACATGAAACTGGAATTATTAATCTCGATAAAAACTCTGAGTCAGGTACTCATTGGGTGGCGTATGCAATTGATCCACGTGGAATTATTTATTTTGATTGATATGGGTTGGCACCACCAAAAGAGTTTATAGAATATATAAATACTGCTATGCAAAGTAAGAATTCGATGCGTTCTAAAATCTGGTATTCAACATTACCAACACAAAAAATAACGGATCCACCGATATGTGGTCGAGAAGTACTCACTGTACTTGATGCTGTATCAAAATCAACAACGCCACCTCATAAAGTCGTGCATGAATATACCACGTTGTCACACTTAAACAGATATCAGTAAATATAATGGTAGATATTTATGGAAGATCTTCTCTCAAAGCTCAGCAGCAAGTAGATTTATTTAAATATGCAACTCTTGAGCAGCTCAGAAATGAAATCGATGATTTATTAAATATCACAAGTGTGGATCAAAATGAAGTCGTTGTTTTTCAGGATAAACAAGGACGATTAAAAACGAGCAATATACAACTGTTAGATGTTCTTATACGAATTCCCACCGCGGTTATTAATAATATCGTTATTTTTTCTGATCAAGGTAAAATACAAGATTCTGGTAAGTCAGTTAACGATTTTATCAAGCGAGCTGGTGATTCATTCACCGGTTACATTATTATGAATCGAAATAAAATTATAGACCTTGGAAACCCAGCCGCAGATACAGATGCAGCAACAAAAAAATACGTCGATGATCAAGAATCTAAGTACGTATTAGTCAACGGTGGTATAATGCGTGCATTTCTCAATATGAATAATAATGGTATTAATAATCTTAGAACACCATAATCAGATTTCGACGCTGCAACGAAGAAATATGTAGACGATAAGGAAATCCCTATGACAACTTCGTTAACTACAATCAATAATGAAATGATTACACTCAATACTAATTTTACTAATCACGTACAAACTTTCTTAAATTTTCGTAGAAACATAAACAGATCTACTAATGATTTTTTGGGAACTCCACCAACTGTTGATATCAAACTCTCCGAAATTAACATGAAACTCAACGACATTATTAACGGAATGCCTAGTATTGTTCAAAAAACTAATCTGATTAAAATTCCACACGGACAAATTAAAAATATCATGTACACAGTAGCATCAGGATCATCAACGTGGACAGCGCGATAACACTCTCGAACACACAGCAGAAGTAACTGGGTTATAAAGGCTATCCCTGTACGGTTTGGAAATTACTGCGGCCATTTCATTATCACCGAATGTATATCATAATCCTCTGCTGATGATGCTAACCAAGGACATCAAAGAAACGTTCACGTTAACATCAACGGAAATGCCCCCGAGACGTTACTGGTGGTGTCTAGAATTCGTAGCTGAAACTGTTTAATTACTTAATTAAATGACGTTGTCATTGTATAATGAATCAAGTGACTCCGTCACTTATCGACGTTCAACGTCACAGATACGCTCAAGTATGTGAGTGTCAAACCAAACTAAAAAATATCATCGACGATTGTACAGTAAAAGTGAAAAAATATTGCAGACGTATGGTTGTTATTGATATAATTGTTTACTCAGCTTCTGCTGTTATTGCTGGAACCGGATTATTATTATCAACAATAACAATGACAGCACCTGCAGTTGTAACAATTGTCGTTTCAACTTCAACGATTATCGCAGGCATTCTCAGTATTATTGCTAAGAAGATATCTACGTGTACAAATGTTAAATTACACGAGTATATAATAAAACTACACACAGCAACAACATATTATTCTAAACTATCATCGTATCTTTCTGCGTACCTCAGCGATGGTAAAATATCTGATGAGGAATTCGCAACGATAATGAAAACCTACGATGAAGCATTTAGAATGGAACGCAACGCCTTCTCTAGCGATTCTAGTGATAAAGTAACTTGCGATAAGAATGAAGGGTTGAATTTCCGAGAGTGCGTTCTATTAAAATAATAATTAAATAACTGAGTATTTTAAATAAATGTCAGCGTTAGAACTATTACAACAGATCGTCACTAATACAACGCCGTCAAAAACTACTATGATATCATTAAGTTCGACCAATCCTGAATTTAGCGTTAACTTTCCAACTGCAATTCCAGTAATGAAATAGCATTAGCGCAATTACGAGTTTATCATAGCTGGCCAAATATCAGGTCAAAATCGTTTGCTGGACTACCAGCAAACAATTCACTTGTATTTGCCAATAATAATAAACCTGATAGAACTCCTGATTGGCAAGTTGTTCGAATTTCAATGGGCAGTTATCAAATAGAACAGATTAATGATGAATTCCAACGCAGAATTAAATCTATTACAGGAAAAGAATCCAAAATAGCAATCACTGTTTACGAACCAACATTATCAGAGGCGATTGAAATAAATTCCCCTGATTATGTTGTAGATATTTATCTAAGTTCCATCAGATCTGTGTTAGGATGGCCTGATGTTCCTCCAGACCAAAAGTCAAATGGAATTCCAGAATCGACTAAAAATGAATTTCTCAGAACGAAACAAATATATATAAAAGATCCACCTTATGTAAAATTTACTCCATATTTTAATATAGAGATTTTTTTACAAGGGATAATAAATTTTCTGAACATGCAATGAGTATATGGGCTGGAAGAATGGTTAAAAAAGATGAGTTTGATGAATCATTAATTAAATTAAAAAATTTATTTTTATCATTAACACAGTTTTATAGTGAAGATGTAAAAAATTAGATAATCGAAACCATAAAACATTTAAATCCAATTCTTTATGAATTACGGCTTTTCAATGACGCTCTAATAAATTATATGAAACAACTTGCTGATCCAATTTTAAAAGATAATTTACTTGAATTTTATAAAAGAACAGAAAAAGATCTACAAACATTTATAATACCAGATTTAAATAACGCTGAAATAAAAAAACAACTCAACGATGTCATTGATGAATATTTGCAGCGTGGATAAAAATAGTTCCACCACCGGTTATTCTTAAACATAATAATAATCCATACGGTGGAGGCCGTCATATCTCGCCTGGTATTGTCAATATAACATCAACGATCGCTGTCAATCGAGTATGTGATGTAATTAATGGCAGCTATCAAGTAGATCTTTCAAAAAGTAGCGCTGCTGAGCAAGGTTATATATTATATTCATTTAGCCCTCAAGCGCCACCCGGGTGGTTAATTGTATCAGAGCCAATACATAATCCGTTATTATCAAGAATACATTTCAAACTTACAGACCAAATAGGACGTATTTTGGATTTGCAGAATGAAGTTTTAAGTATTAATCTGTATGTGAGATCATAGAGCGTTATATCGCAAAACAAAACAAAACAAAAAAAAAAATATCCGAATCTAACTCGGATCAGAATAATTTTTTTTTTTTACTGGGTTAAATCGTAATTATTATAAGTAAATAACCTGTATACTTACCAGGGATTTTGTTTAGCCATTATCACATTAACTCCATCTTCACTTTCATTTTCACAATACTCTCTTAACTGTCTTATACGAAGGTTCACGATCTTTTTCTGTTCGTATTCATGAGATAATTCTAACTTAATTTTGTCAATAGCGTTTGAGAGAGGTACAAACAGCTTTACCTGATTATCTGTAACTGCTGCCAGCGACTGTAACATTGCCTGCTGGATAAACTTCATGAATTTATAATCAGATGTTCTCTAATTTCCGTTGTTCTAATGATTCAAAGTCAGACAGAATTTTTTCAGGATTAAGATTATCAGATATATTTACACCGTTATGTTGTAATATTTTAATCGCAGAAATAATAACATTAATATATTCAGAATTCATTATATTATTAGTGTTTGTTTAATATAAAAATAAAATCAGAATAAAATAAAAATTATAGTCCCTAAGGACTGTTTCAAGATGATTACATACATATGATTATGATTATATACATATGATTATATACACATGATTATATACATATGATTATATACATATGATTATATCTTAATTAAGGACAACACAAAACACAGAATCTTAATTACAGTAGCGTATTTACAGCAAGCATATTTACAGCACAGTTTAACCCCATGTGAAACCCCTAGGTCGCCAAATGTCATCCTAGTAGGCTCAGAGGTTATACATAAACTTATCTTATGGACGCATAAACACCCCCCCCCCCAGCGAATTCCTAATCGAAACGAAATACTAGAAATTCAGAGGGCTGTCTAGGCATTATGATTTTATGTAACCCCTTAAATGAAGCAAGCATACTTACAGTAACAGTATTTACAGTAACGTATTAACATATTTACAGTAACGTATTAACATATTTACAGTAACAGTATTTACAGTAACGTATTAACATATTTACAGTAACGTATTAACATATTTACAGTAACAGTATTTACAGTAACGTATTAACATATTTACAGTAACGTATTTACATATATTTATAGGGACAGCACAGTTACATATAAACTTAATTCTAAGAACTTTAACTCTAGGACAGCACAGTTACATATAAACTTAATTCTAAGAACTTTAACTCTAGGACGGCACAGTTACATATAAACTTAATTCTAAGAACTTTAACTCTAGGACAGCACAGTTACATATAAACTTAATTCTAAGAACTTTAACTCTAGGACAATACTACGGGCCTTCTCTACGTTCAATAGAAATTTTTGCACACACACACACACCCATCATAATCACCCAGGGAGTGCAAAATTGCACCCACCAAGTGATATGGTGGGAGGAGTGTACAAATTTTCTATTGAAACAATAGACGGGCTAGCTCACGCCCCCACTAAAGAAGAGGTTTTTGGCATAATATCGCCTTTCACCCGACAGTATGCTGGTCACGAGAATCGAACCACGGACCTCGAGCATGAAAATCCAGCGCGTTATCAATCGGCCACCGGACTTCAATATGTATATATAATGAAAAAGTTCTTATATAGTTAGCGCATAATGTACTTAAAGTATACAGAATAAAATCAGAATTTATTGTAATGTATTGTGGATTTCTTAATAAAATCAGAACTTATTGTAAATGTATTGTGAATTTCTTAATAAAATCAGAATTTATTGTAAAACGTGAATTTATTTTCAGTTTCCAAATGCTTGAAACTGCATTACACAAAACCCACAGCTAAAAGTCTGTATTAATCAAACGTTGCCAAGGATACTAAAATAATCGATAAGTTGAATGAACACGCAATGCCATTCATTTCTAAAAATAACCTCATGTACAATTCACTGCTGAGATATATTTTAGCCGATATAACACAGATAATATGTGACTCAGGTTAGCTTGTTCTTTGTTTT
Organism: Megalonaias nervosa; assembly: GCA_016617855.1. Lineage (NCBI taxonomy): Eukaryota > Metazoa > Mollusca > Bivalvia > Unionida > Unionidae > Megalonaias > Megalonaias nervosa. Next base: position 25,879 of record JAECUM010014102.1, on the reverse strand, counting down.
GTAATAGTAAAATTAGCTACAATGGGCTTCTTGGAAACATTAGTGTTCTATGGGACATTCTAAATTGTATAAATCTCTATTAAATATATGTATTTAAGACAAATGTATTTTGCTGTTTCTTGATTACAACAAAATCCTGGAGGAAAATTTGCGTGCTGACTGTACACACAATTACATATCATTTTTATGAAAAAGGAAAGATATATCGATACTTACTTATAGGGTTGGACTCTTCAGCATTTGATAAGGTGCAAAAGCAATATGGGTTCTGACCCAAACTCACAATATCATTAGTACAACAAGTACGACAACTGCAATATTTACCATTATGCTTGACGGAGTTGTCTCGCTTAATCATCTGATACCATAGGAACATTACATCAATGAAAAAAAACACCTGCATGAAACTATGAAAGCAAAATGAGACGATACTGGTTCATGAAGAAGGTTCTGGTAGACTAACATATTGAAATCTTATTTTTTGTAGAAATCTTTTGGAAAAAGCAGATCTCCTGATATTATCTGCCACGTATTTTACTGAACGTGATGCTATGTTAAAGTATTTACCAGCAGAATTAATTGATTTAAATATAATTTCTTCACCAGTCTCTGCATTTACGGCTTTAATAGCTCTCTTTCCAAATATTTTACACCTCCCTGTATTTCCACGTGCAGAATTTTGACTCTGTGTAATAGCTTGCAGGTTATCAAGCGAGTTATCAAGCTTATCACCACTGATGTGATCGATTACAAGTCCATCTTTAATGATCCCAAAATAACACTCGAACACGAACCTATGTGATAAATAATTTTTATTTCCATTGGTATTAAATATAAGATAACCAGTATTATTAACACTACCAACTGGTTTCTTTAATCTACAGTTTCTAATTACATCATCACGAGATGCTTCATAATTGACGATGATTGGATGCTTTACAAATTCATTTTGCTTCATTTATATACTAATATTATTTGTTTAAATCATCATTTTGAAAATCTAGCGAGATAATCTTCCTCGGTTTTTATAGGGGGTTCAGAAGATGTGTTATTTTTTTTTTATCGTAATATCGTTTCAGCTCTCTGTATTTTTTACCACCACATTGCACACACAATTGAGTTTTTCCTCTGACTCCAACACCACACCGCATACACGGTTTTGGTCCTAAACTACCTTGTCTAACGCATTGCATATGAAAGCCGCAGAATTCGTTTACGCATGCTTTGTTACAAGGAGAAGTATATCCGATCATAAGCCAATGGCATCGATTCTTTGTTTGAATCATATACAAAAGATTAAAATTCAATTTAAATATATATTTGTCCTTATTATAATAATGCAGGAATTATCTGCGATTGAACCTTCCGCCGTTTCGGCGGGAGCTAGATTTGATCTTGACAGACTGCCGAAACACAAATTTAGTTTTTCGATGCAAGATCTAGCTTTAACGAATAAAGATATAACAAAACGTATCCGTGAGGCCAAAAAGGAATTTCGCGACGATGGTGCGGCTCATGTGTGGTCGACATTCAGAATTGAAAATACTGTTAGTGTGATCAATGACAAACGAGGAAGAGAGATTATTGACTACCTTGTTCAGAAATATTTTATTTTAATAAAATTTATTGTAAAGACAGACGATGACACTTGGATTATTCGTGACAAACGTGATTCTGTCCACAAGTCAGGAAATAATATTGTTCTTAGTAAAAATTCCAGACCAGGAATATTGACTGGTATTGATAAACCATATTACGAACGTACATACCCTGTGACTGCGGTTGTATACGCGGTATATCCGTTAAATAGTAGACCTGACGTTAAGGATCTCAAACCCATGAAATTGTCAAGGATAAACTGCATAGCTGAGCGGGTTACAGAACACTTCACAAACGCGATACGCGGAAACGGTTTAACGGATTTACGACGTAAAAAAATAAACACCTGGGCAGAAACAGTTAAAGATACCGGAGCGTCCATCAGCGACGTTGCTGAGATGGGAAAGAAATTAAAATTCCCAATAACAGTGAATAACAGTGATGACATTAACCGGAGATATTTTGTACAAACCAATCAAATAAATCAAGAGGAGCTTCGATAGATATTATTGATCATAACACACATGCATGGACTGTGGCAGTAACGGTATTTCCATGAGATAGAACGGTTAAATTTTATAATGGTCATGTATTCGATGCTATCAGAAATATCAGTAAAATTGACCCTGTATCTGTGTGGCTGTTTCAGAGTTCGGAATATGATTATCATGGTCAGTTTGTACGGTCTAATGGTGATATTTATCGTACAGAATCTCTCCATAAACAAAATATCTGCTTGATGAACTTCATTAGCGGTACTAACATCAAAATGTGCATACTGAATTTTTTTAGATGGTGGTAGATAAATTTGCCATATTGCCTGTCGTGCTAACCACGCTGCAGCGACATCACGTGAAACTTTAGCTGCTTCAGCAAGTTTACTAATCGCTGCTTTACCTCTCCAGTATCCTCTTGGGCTATAATAAACAGATTCCATTATTATGATAATAATCAGTTGATTAATTACCAGCCCATAACATTATTTTACCTTTCATACCAGCTTTTACCAGAAAAGCAGCTAATCTTTCTCGAAGTGATTTATCTTTTACATTATTTATGGCATGAATTAATTTTATATCGGCGAGATATCGTTGTTGTAGGTCTTTATTTTTATACGCGACATCGTGAATGTGACATGCTTGATCAATTGCGTTTATTGGATACTCTCCAGGTTTTGGTTGATCTTGGTTATCGAGTCGGATATCGAGACGAGTTCCAGGGCCACAATAATTATATCCAGATAAATGTTTTTCACCAGGATACTTTGCCCATGGAGCTCCTGGTAATTTACCTAACGAAGCAGCGATATCTCCACCTGTCTTTAATGAAATAAATTTGTATTTTTTTGTACCACATTTCACACACCTGCCTGTAAGTGCGCGCCTGTTATTTTTTGTTATTATTGTCGTTAATCCACTGGTGGACGTATGCGCTCTACATCGAACACAATATAAATTCATATTATTTATTATTATGGATATAATTGATTTCTCAGCGACACGAAAACAAGAGCCAGTCAAGCATCATCCAGCGCTACCAAATTCTATCAGAGCAATTATACTTGGCCCATCTGGGTCTGGAAAAACGCAATTATTACCTAATCTGATAATGCGATGGCTCAAGTGGGATAAATTATATTTAGTAGCACCATCTGTAGATGATCAACGATGTTACGAAGTACTTAAAGATTTTAATGAAAATGCAAAGTCGCTGACGTGTCCTGATAATTATGCTATTGATTTTATTACCGATATCGATGAAGCTCCATCCATAGACGATCTTGATGGATGTATCAATAATCTCGTAGTATACGATGATGTAATGCTGGATAAACAATCCAATCCAGCTCGGATATTTTCGCGAGGCCGTCACAAAAATACAGACGTAATTTATTTAACTCAGAAATACACACAAATTCCTAAAGTAATCAGAGATAATTGCAATATTTTAATTGTGTTCAATGGAGTAGATAATTGTACTTTACAAAATATTTATTATACTTGGTGTTCAGGGGACATGGATATAATTAAGTTTAGAAACTTTTTTTCAAAAGCACAAGCTATTCCGTTTGGATTTATAACAATGAATTTACTTGACCCAAGATCCAGGTATCGTATAGGTTTTGGATAAAATCTTTGGTTAATTTACAGCAGCAGAGAGGGTGAACGACCAACGTTGAGTGACCAACACGTAAAATAAACACACCATAAAAAAACCAAAAGTCAGAAATAAAGTAACGAGATAATCTAACCCTAAGAAATCTCACGTCAGTTAGAGGTTGTGGTTTAACGTCGCTGACCTTGAGGTTTTCTTTTCGTAGGAAGGATTATTTTTTCATAAATAATGTCTCAAGCAAAATGGTCTGTTCACCCTCTCTGCTGCTACATATGATAGAGACCAGGACATTTACTAGCACAGTGACTAGAGAAAAACTAAACATACATGGTCCAAACAAAACGTGCAAAACAGAGAATGTAATTTATCTCATCACATGTAAGATCTGTAGCCTTCAATATGTCGGAGAAACTGAAAAGCTACACAAAAGAATCAACCTTCATAGATCTGATTGGATGACAGAGAAGCTGTACAGAAGCCAGATAACAGAACACTTCCCCCCCCCCCCAGCCACACTTTCAGTGATATAACACTTATCGCAATTGCTAACAACCCCAACTGGAGTTCCGAACCAGGAAGGAAAAGGAATCTTACTGGATACGCCGCCTTAGAACATTGAAACCAAGCGGTTTAAACCAAGAAGACTAGAAAAAAGGCAGCCATGCACAAGTGGAATTATCCTTTGCAGCCGACATATTTTCTTTTCAAAGCTTTTCTAAATTTTCTTAGTAGCCTTCAATTACTACTATAAGAATGAAATATCCGGGATATAATTTCGCTTACATAAATGTACACAAAGTAATAGATGTCGCTATGGCTCATCGATTTCTAGCTTAATACAACTATTTTCCAGTATCCGCAACAAGTTGATATAGCCTGGTTGAGACATAATACATTTAAAAGTTTAATTCCTGTAGAAACAGCCATGTAGAGTTTTGCAAACACAACGGTTTTTGTGTTCTATTTGTTTGTTTTGTCTATGTTTTGTATATGCCTTTGAAAAAGACTCATTAAGAGTCGAAAGCGCACAGGCTAGTTAGATATTAGTTTTGCACTGTTCGTCGTCAGTTTATTGCATTTATCTCAATCAATCCCTGACACACGTAATCCCTTGCTGGATCCAGTGCGCTTGAAAGGGCTGTTATTCGCCATATGATTTGTAGTCTTTATATATATATATATATATATATATATATATATATATATATATATATATATATATATGTGTGTGTGTGTGTTTGTGTGAATGAAAGTCACATTGCTAATTCATGGATCGTATATTCATTCAAATACAAGTAATATAAGTAACATATATTCTACATTATATTGCAGTTATTTGGAATGCAAAAACATGATCTTCTAAACCTCGTCTAATTTGCTTATATGCTGTTGACCACAAATGCAAAAGGTGTAAATGAACTAACGTCGAAACTCGAAATGTTACAGAGACGCATGCAACCATTCTCTTTGCAGGAATTAACTGCCACTATAAATGCATTCAGTTTATCATGATGTATACACATGAATAAATAGGAGAAATAATGTGTAATATTAGTTAAGTACGTCCATATAAACAATTTTACTGCAATTTACATCAGCTGGCGTAGTGGTCTAAAGTGTTTGCCTTTGCTTAACACTGCCATCTGACCTCTGTCCGCGCTGTTTTGAGTCAAAGTGGATATATGAGCAATCTTCCCGTTAGTCGGTGGTTCTTACCTGGCTTTATGTCCGGGTTCCTCCTTCATCAGATGTACTGGCCGCCATGTATAGCACATAGTGTGCTTAATTTGACTTTATACCCACACAAAACAACAACAAAAACAACATTTTCGGTGACATTTATTTCCAAGCTTCGGTGACTGGTTGTTAAATAAACAATTGATTTCACTGGACAAACTGATAGCGATTCGCAGCAACTTTGAACCGCGTTTTCTTGGAACTTTTTTCTTGCTTTTTCTTGTGTGTGTGCATGAGTCAACGAAGATGCAATTTAATGCGCATATGTGGTACGCGAATAACAGCGATGTTGCAACAATAATGACTTATATAGCGGGGGAAAAAATCACCAAGTTCGTCATGGTCTTTGTTAATTTCAGACGGGACGTATTTCGGTGTATGTCCGGTACAATTTCAGTGTAGGTCCTATACAATTTCAGTGTATAGTTCTTGGAACTTTTTTCTTGCTTTTTCTTGTGTGTGTGTGCATGTTTCAACGAAGATGCAATTTAATGCGCATATGTGGTACGCGAATAACAGCGATGTTGCAACAATAATGACTTATATAGCGGGAAACAAAATCACCAAGTTCGTCATGGTCTTTGTTAATTTCAGACGGGACGTATTTCAGTGTATGTTCTGTACAATTTCAGTGTATGTCCTGTACAATTTCAGTGTATGTCCTATACAAAATAACAAGTCTCAGACTTTGTTGATTGTAGTTACGAAATATCGATTTAAATACCAATCTTATAGCTTAACTGACATGTTATTATTATACCGTGTGCTCAATTTGACTTTATACCCACACAAAATAACAACAACAACATTTTCAGTGACATTTATTTCAAAGCTACGTTCCATGTCACATCCTCCTAGAATAAAACGATTTATGTCTGATGCTTAATTTATTTACCTGTTGTAAAGCAAACGACGTAGCGGAACTCGACTGTGCCCGAAGACTTCATTTAACATCTAAATGTTAAGAACTTTTATATGTTAAATAATGTTAACGTACCTTCACTTGAAAGGGCTGTTTTGGTCAATAAACTAAATTTACTGAAAATAGAATTATCAGATCACGGAGTGCAAGCTGTCAAACCGATATAAAATCAATTAATATTATCTGTTTAAATTAGGTCAGATATATTTTGAACGCTATGTCCTATACAGTGCAAATAAAACGGGCTTAATATGTCGACCAATTTTGACAAGAGAGTGACAAGAAAGATTACACATTGATGAATACAATAATAGACTGATTCTTTATGGGTAACACAGGCATTTGAAACCAGACGTTCAAGCCCATATACTTAAGACTCGAATATCCTAGGTGTATAAATCGTTGTGGTCAGTTTCTGAGTAATCAAATAAATTACTGATATTGCGCAACACATGCCATATTTCAAATCCTGAATGATGCATTATTTACAAAATCTTACCCAAAACCATACGTATTGATTTTGTATACAATATCACGCATTTACAGCGGAATAACATTAAATGTCATTGTAGGGATAAAGGTATTTTACACGACTATTCCTAATATTTATGTTGGATAAATTCAACTGATGTAATAAGACCTTAGATCAAAGTAAATATTTTGTTTTAATCTTTCTTGTCATGTTATTCGTATTTTAGTTGTCTCATGATTGGAATCGATATAGACCTTATCTGATAACGTAATACATTTCACATAAAACGTCAAACAAGGACTTGTTAAATGTTAAAGACACGTAGGATCTGCCGAAGTCATAACCCATGGCCAGAGTATTCAGATGTCTGATTTTCGTGTTGCCCATCATATGTGTTAAAAGTTTAGTCGAACTAAAGAACAACGGGTACGAGGGCCTGTACATCGTTATTGACGACAACGTGGATGAAAATGATCAGCTGATAAACAGGATTAAGGTTGGTTTCTACACAAATACTTAATGTTTCTCCGATTGTTTTAAAATTATCGTCATCATCATCGCGACTAATTTTGAAATAAACAAATCAACTACTACCACTACTACAACCAATTATAACGATGATAACAATGAATTCCACAATAATTGGAATATCATCTTTATCATAGTTATAATCATCATCGTTTCCTTATCAGTGTTTTCAATGAGTAGTATCATTTCTATTGTGATGAACATGATTTTGCGTTTAAGTCTTGATATTGTCTGGATCCGATTCATTTTCCCAGTTCCTTAGCATGAATATAGTTTTATTATCGCCAATATTATCGTCACCATTGCAGTCATGAACATTTAATCCGATTTTTATATTTTTCTAGCATGACTAGTACGATAAATGTCGGCTCATTGTTCAACCCGCTACAATGTTCATAGCACTTGCGTGCTTCTTTGTCTTCTCAAATACTAAAATGTGTATTTGTGGAGTTAAAGCTTTGAAGTTATCCAGTGCATGCTTGTCTCCTATTAGATAAAAACGAATTTATATAGTACTTCATATCAGAGAAATTTAGTACATACCACACAATGAAAATATAATAAAAATGAGTTTATATAGTACTTTATATCCTATGAATTTAGTACATAGTACACAATGAAAATATAACAAAAATGCCTTGTCACAAATTTAGCATATGCAACATTTGACATAAATTGTATTAAATGTTCCTTCATTCTTTTATAAACACTTTCTTGAAGCCGATTCTTTCTTGACGTAGCACAATACTAAACAACGTATTTTTAAATTGTTCGACAAAAGGAAATAAAAGTAATCGACTGTTATTTGTTCTGGATCTTTGCTTGACTTTTACCAACAGAGTGGATTAGTTGATTTTCTTTGAAGTTTGTTTGATAAATGTTATTTTTATTGAAGCTTACATCTTTAAAAAATGTTTCCATTTCCTTAGTATATCGATGTAAATATCATCCGGTAGAGCAGATAGAAATGTATGCAAAGCTATAATCAAGAACTTTTATTGCAACACACATACAGGCATATGTTGTATAGTAAGAGTTACAGATAAACTCGAAGAAATACACACATATATTGGCCAGGTGGGCGAGTGGACGAAAGAGATCTCTTTTACCGGTAACTGCGTTCTCACCTCTGTCCGCGTGGGTTCAAGTTTCGGGCTCGGCCAATGTGGTTAGGTGAGAAAGCTTGTCAGGAGTTTCCTGTCAGTTGATGGGTCTTACTGAGTTTTTTCGGTTCTTCCTCCAAGAGTTATGTGTTAGTCATGTATAGCCTATCTAGCTCTGTGAAATGGCGTTAAACCCACAACATCAATATACATACATATATATATATATATATATATAAAATTCGTGCCATAGAGGTATACATTGGTGACATTGGTGATCGAAGTTAGAAACTTGGAGTACTCGATACGTCATATTTATTATTTGCACTAGTGCCATAAAATGCACCTAACACTCAAGCACTAGAACACCTGAACAATAATTTAGTTATGTATTTGATATTAAGTTCACGCCATCCTTGTACATGAGTTAGATGTCTTTATCCTCTCTTGTAAAATTATTCCTCTTCTCGCTCACTCAGTGTGTGTTTCCGGCAGAAAACAAAAGTTTCCTTCACTAATATCACTTTATGTATTGATGACGTTGAGTACAAAAAGTTTCGTGTAGCTTGTTAAAATTATTACTTAATATATATATATATATATATATATATATATATATATATATATATATATATATATATATATATATATATGAGCAGACAATATGTTTGAGCTATGTATATACGCTTGAAATATATTTAAGATGTTTAAATGGAGTTGTAAAAGCTGTATAATACATACCCTTCATCATATTTACCAGACCATTTTTACCAGTGCCTCTGACAAGCTGTTTACTGCTACGAAGCATAGAGCCTATTTCAGGAACATAACGATTGTTATTCCACAAAAATGGAGACGGAAACCATACTATGAAGCTATATCAGGTATTTTTAGTATCTAAATACATACGAACTCATTTGCAAAAAAGCCTTGTGTACCCTTCTTTACAGTTTCTATTGACCATTGCATTAAGATGAGAAAAAAGACATTAGGTGATTTGACTTATATGTACGATCGTACGTCCATGATGTAAGACCGTGTATTGACTGGGAATGTTATGAATCGTCTCTACATCTAGAGGCAAGTATGGGTTTGTCTATGTCAAAAATTGGTACAGAGTAAAATAAAATTAATGAGTTGAATTAATATTTTAACTCAAGCAGTCCCAAACAAGTGCCATATAACAAATGGAAAAATGTCTCTTTGCTACTAGTACAGTACAGTTCCACTAATTGTTACGTGGCAGAATATCGAGTAATGTAAACTAGCTCAATGTACATTTCCCACCGGCGTATGTTGTAGTAATATACCCTAGACTTTTACGTCATATTGCAGGTCTCTCGACGTTGGAAGAGGAGCATATCGTAGTTCACTCCCCTTGCGATAGCTCGGTAATCCAGGTACCGTATGTTCGTCAATACGGACCATGTAGCAAGCCAGGCCTCTACATGTACATTGACCCAAGGCTTCTGCTTAAGAATGACACTGAGTACGGGAATTGGGGTAATGAATCTACTACATACGTCTAAATTAAATGTCTTTGCGCTGTGGTTTTCTAAAGGAATCAAACGCAAGTTGCAGGAATTTTTAAAAATGAACACAAAAGAATCAAAATACAACTTATAAAGAACTGAATAACTGTTTAAATCCTTTAATGTTAATAAGATAGTGTTGTGAAGTTTGAACGGTATTGCATAACATCAAGCCAATTAGGCGCAATAACTACAAATTAAAAAAAAAAAAATAAGTACCTGAATTAAGCAACGTGATATATGTAAGTAACTGTATAATGAGCCTCCTACTCCATATATATATATATATATATATATATATATATATATATATATATATATATATATATATATATATATATATATATATATATATGGAGTAGGAATATCATTATACAATTAATTACTTTTGGGGATATTTTTCCCCTTATTTAAATTCAAATATTATTAGTAGAGGAATAATAAAGCCTAAAGAAACCTGACTATGTGATACAGTTTTTTGCCATGTTTAATTTCGCTTCATATAACATTCATTCTCCTTGTGGACCAATAGATGACACTTTTCAGTAGTTGCAATTGAAACTATCCTTTCCATTTCAGAAATATACGCTTCGTGTAACAGCGTGTATAATGTGATTCATTTCTATATGTGGAATGAAACTGTATATTGTGCTCATCAATGCTATGTCAATTGTTACGCCAGCACTTATTTCTGACATATCCAAGCCCATATCCATGGATATGTATTCAAGATCAAAGATAATTAGAATACACACAATAACTGAAAATGTACGACTTACTTGTTACAGATCAGATGATTGTACACAATTGGGCGCATCTACGATGGGGAGTGTTTGACGAAAATATAATGCCTGCAAACATCTCATTCTCTAATCGTTATTTTTACCAGTCTCCCAAAGGTAACAAGGGTTGGATTCCGATCACGTAAATATCATATTTTTTATTTAAAGTCATTATTTATTCTTGGGATTTAATGGCATTATTCACACTTTATATTTAAAGTCTATATTTACACTTTATATTTCAAGTCATTATTCATACTTTATGTTTAAAGTCATTATTCATATGTTATATGTAAAGTCATAATTCATATTGTATATTAAGTCACTATTCACACTTTTTATTTAAGTCGTTGTTCATACGTTATATTCAAAATCATTATTCATACTTTATATTTAGTTATTTATTCATTCTTTATATTCAAAGTTGTTACTCATACTTTATTTTCAAAGTCATTATTTATACTTTGTTTTTAAAGTCATTACTCATACTATATATTTAAAGTCATTACTCATACTTTATATTTAAAGTCATTACTCATACTTTATATTTAAATTCATTACTCATACTTTATATTTAAAGTAATTATTTATACTTTGTTTTTAAAGTCATTACTCACACTTTATATTTAAAGTCATTACTCATACTTTATATTTAAAGTCATTATTTATACTTTGTTTTTAAAGTCATTACTCATACTTTATATTTAAAGTCATTACTCATACTTTATATTTAAAGTCATTACTCATACTTTATATTTAAAGTCATTATTCATACTTTATATTTAAAGTCATTATTCATACTTTATACTCAAAATCACTATTCATGCGTTGCATATTAAATTTTCCCCCTTTATAATACCAGATAACTTGTTACATGGCCAATTACCTACCAACACTGAAAACATATATATCTCACTTAAACGATATCATACTAACCAACGAACAAAAATTCTGATTTTGGATTTATGTATGAATAAAGGAAGCGCATACATTCTGTTTCTCTCTTTCCATATTTGGGTTCGCACAACAATAAAGGTACCTTAGCTGTAGCAGCATCGTAACCAAGGAAATAATATTCTGGAGGAGGGGTGGGGGTCAGGGCGGAGGGTATTCTTCACTTCCAAAAGCAAAACAAATCAGAACAAAAACTAAAAGAACGTTCTCATCTCTATCTGGAGGGCTTTTCCTCCGTTAACGCCTCCATGTCCACCTTTGAGCCTGAAACGATTTCAGTAAAATAAATCTCCAGAGTCCGTCTCAGTGGCCGAAAAATAAATCCCTAAATAACGATCGTAAGCAGAAACCATATTTTGTTTCTTGTCAAGACGTGGAAGAAAACAAAAGAGGTCTCCCAAAATATTTTAAGGCGGCCCGTCGGAATTGCAGGGAACAAAAAGAAAATCCCTGTTGAAAATAGTCCCCCCAAAACGAAAAACATTGTTACACGTTAAAGGCGAAAAATAAAACACCTCTGAAAATGCGAACAAGCAGAGCAGGAAGTGTCGACAATTACCAGATTGTCCAGCGTTCAGTATTAGCTGCAGCCAGATAACATAGCAATTGTTGTAAATGGTACACATATACATGATGAGGCTTGTGGCACTTGGGTTTTAATACGTATGCACACGCAAATCCAGGTTGTCATTTCTGGAGAAAAACATACTGTATTTAATTCGAGTAGGCAAATCCATTAAATATCCACTCACGAGTCTAACACACATACCAGGAGACCGACTAGATAATGACATTGGTAAATCAACCGAACATTGTCTGTGCTGGAATTGAAAACCATCCTACGAGGATTTAACATAGTTTTGTTAAAAACCCAGGCGCATATAAATAGGTTAACGCTAATTATATTCGATTGATTATTATATTCAATATATAAGATCAGACAAGACGTAGGTTATATTAAGCGCTGTTTGAGTTGGAATAGAGAAGTGGAACAACACTGACAATGTTTTCTACCGAGATGACTTTATTAGCAATTTTTGAGGCAATGATCCGAGCGTAAATAGAATTTCCCCTGCTGATGTTTATTTTCTTTTTTCATCGTTTGTTTTCCCTAAAAACGTAATCTTGCTGGTCCCCATTGTAATAATACATGTAATGTTGTCTCTGACCATGTACCCGAGGTTCATCAACGGCATCACTCACTTTCTGTTTGCGATGTTTTCCGTCAACCTTAATAGCTTCGTGCCGTATCGGTCGAATGTTGCACCACCGTAAAGCAGCAAACATTGCCTTTAAATAATACGATGTCTACATTTACCACCACACCTATTGCCAGTTCGACAAGAACGGAAGAGGTAACACTCCTAGAGTAGTTTAAGTAACTCTGGGCATCCGAAAATATACAATCACGCCGTCAAGTACCGCATCTACGTCGCTGTCACAAAAAAGGAAACGAATCAAGAGCTGCGTGATCGGCATTACTTCGCATCGCGCATGTAGCGGTAACGCTAACGCCAGCTGATAGCAGTCACGAAAAAGGCCCATATATTTTGTTGCAGGTACTGTCCTCTCCATCACGAGTGAGGCAAGTAAAAGCCCTTTCTTCTCTTGGCTGCTCACATACCAAATAAAGGAACGTTTTCTCCCTAACAGCCAGCAAACAGGCAAGAACTATCAACTCACCGATGGCTTTTTGCAAAGCCATGTTGTAAGCTGTCTTGCCATCGGTCATCAGAGCCATTTAGCCGCCGCCATGTCCGCCACCCTGAGTGTCTAAATGGCTGTTAATAGAAGACAAATTAAATTTGTTCTACTTACAGGCAGGCACACGTTCAACTGCAAGAATGTAATATTTTTTAATTGTGGGTACTCGAACTTGCGTTGCTGTTGACAGGCATGGAACAGCAGTTACACTACTGGATATTTGATAATTTTAACGAGTCCATGAGTAACATCCAGTAGGATTGTTTTGTCTAAAGGTACGACTGCAATAGCTTTGTCGATGTCAATGAATTGTTGTTGAAGCTGTTCATCTATATCAAAGAAAAACATTTTCTTTTATCAAGTCAAGTGTCCAAGATTAAAATGTTTGATGGGGTAGAGAGTCCTACGTTTTGTTTGGATTATGTTTAGACCAGAATGAAGGTTTTGGTCGCATACACGCTCCCCATTCTAACCTACCAAACACAAATCCATGAGTTTGCCGGTATGTGCGGACAGTGTTGCTCTCTTAATTTAGTCGAAGTGTCTCGTCCTGGTCCGGTTTACCAATGAGTGATATGTTGATCTCATTTACATCAATATTGTAATATATTTGATAATATGGTTATGTGGATGTGGACGTGAAACATAACATTGGTGTAGAGAAGCCCTGCTTAACTTTTTTTTTTTTCAATCGCGGTGGTGTGGTCATATACAGAAAGGCCCCGTATGCTTATTCCTCTATTTATAAAGAGAATTTTTGTGTCAGCCTGTTGCGAAAGTGTTACGTATGGCGTCCAAAAAAGCACTTTGATAAAATGATCCTGCATTTGGCTGGATGTGCTGCGTCAGCGGCACTGACTTCAAGAAATATGGCATTATTGTCAGTATTTCTCCGGGTCACGTCAAGCGTGTGTTGGGATTAAACAGAACCTATGCTCACGTAACTGTAAACGTCCTAACTGTGTGCTAGCGGTATAGCACATGAAAAGTTGCCTTTTCTGTATTCATGAAGTAATTGTTGAAGCTCGGTTACCTTCCGGCAGAGCTAACTGGAACGTATTTTAATCAGCTTATCCTGTTGTATCCTTCAGAACCATTATCAAGGGGACAGCGCATTTGGCGTAGTCTTCGCTTTATCGTACCAGACCAATATAATTAAGTTGACATCGTCCTGACATATTCCACTTCCTCTACCGTCAAAGATATAGCTGGTGCTGTTAACTAGTACCAAATCGTGGTTATGACGATATTCCAAGATTCCGGCCGCCGCCTAAACGACAGGATTTAAATGGTTTCAAATAAGAGTAGTTGGCATGTGCCCTCATCTCTACATATCACGTTTGACCTGCTTCGAGCGCTTCATAACAATAGCGAGACAGTTCCAAAATACCGCAGTCTCGAAACATAGACGACCCGATCAAAAGCGCCAGGTCTTGTGTGCCTTGGAATAATGCCATCGTTTCAGTGAAGTGTTATTCGTGTTTGTTAACATTTTCTTTTTGGAACAAGAGTGTTTTTCTCTTATGCGATCTTAAACAACCATCTGTGAAGACCTGACCATGAAGCCCAATTTGCGACTGTGGCATTATTTACTTTTGCGGGATTCCAACGCTTGCGGCTCTTGTGCATTATCCTTTTATGACTGCGCAGCCGCGCTTGGCGATGCAGAAAGCATGGCTGCCAGATTAATCAAGTATGTACCCTTCTGTCAGGCAATCGCCTTGACAACCGCTCATGTGGGTTCGTTTTGGCCGCTTGTAGTGCTTGTTCAGAGCTCCATTTATTGGGAAGCAACGGTATGGTAATACGATGCAAAATGTCATTTTCAACAAGCAAGTTTAGTGGAAGGGCGACGCAGAGATTAATAAGGAGAAAGCTGCCGTCAGTATCTCTCGCAATTCTGCATGGGCTTGGTACAAAAATAAAGAATTGTGACAGATTTACTTCAGCTGCACTCCAATATTACAAGGCCTCGTTTTAATATACATTACTTTTGTCACATGCTATCGTCTGGTCGAACTAATACAAGTGCACTATGACTGCTGTCATTGTCAACAACGATTTCAGCGAGGTTGAGAAGGTGACCAAAAGGTGTCACCAGCTGGTTCAAACAAAAGGCCCAATCTGATGCAGTTCGCCTCAGGTCGGATATTTATCGGGGCTGTGAAGCTACTGTTGTCATGACCGGAGGTTTGTATAAGGCTGGGTGTGGCAGGTCCATACCACGATCATAGTATTATGGACAAGTTTAAAGTATTCTTGCCGAGCAAGTTATAGTCTAAAATGAGCGCAGAAAATGCAGTTTTTGACAGGCTAGACTGCACGACGTAGCTTTTAGTGGGTGAGACAGTTCCAAAATCTGAGGTGATAAAGAACACAGGTAATAAAAAGCTGTTGTGGCTATACATGAAACAATTGCTGCCACTGTGCAGTACCTTTATGCACCAGTGGGTGTGGTAGGGCTGCAGCAGCGAGCTACCTACCTTGTAGGGCCCTTTCAAGTTTATAGGCTTGAAAGCTCGGTTGCACAAACCGGCGTTTTGTACTTTATTATATAATTGTAAACAAAGATGAAGATCATGGGCCCTTCCTCGTTAAGAACTGTTGTTTGAAGTTCCCAATAAAAAGTTACCACTAGGGAGGTTCTTCTGTGCAGACGTCGTTATGCGGTGCATCTCCCCTTTTAATGTTGTACTCCAAAAACAGGACAATCAAACAGTGCTCTTCGTTTGACACTAGACATAATCCGGACAGTCTACATTAAACTGTTTCGATTCTTTTTTCCTCGAAAATCCAGAACATTTTCATGTAGCAGGCTGCACAGAAATTATTTTCCTGTTGTTTAAGAGGAATCCGTCTTGACTTTGAAATATTCTTTACGAGGTAAATTATAACTTTTGATCTCATCTTTGAATAATCTGACGATGCTTTTAGTATGTGTTTCTGTGCTTGGTGATGGCTTGGATTCTTTCGATCAGGGTAGAGACAGAATACATTCTAGCTGCGTAACGTACTCTACATGCCAGGTACTCGAGGCTGGACCACTGAAGCTGTTCGTCGACAAACCACATTTTGAGCGGGTACTCAATTGTCTGTCTCTGGAAGCTGTTCTCTGTTAAAAAGAAGCCAAGGCACTAGCCTCGCTGCAGTTTCACCAATCCATCCCCACTAACATTTGCTTTTCTTCAAGGCCAGTAATAGCCACCCCCATCATCATGTATATTGTAACGATGTACCAGAGACACTTGGGAGGTTCTTATTCTGGCGCTAGACTAAACGTTTTGGGTTACGATCACTGACAACGATGGTTGAAGCTATGAGAGTATGCGCATGCGTCCAGAATAGTTTAACGGCGTCCCAGTGGTGGTAAGTAAAGAGAACCTTGCGCTACTCTTGACACTGAACTTGTTAAATTTAAGACATGTCTTCCGTCTTAGATTTCAAGAGTTGTACCTTAGTATTCCGTTACCTTCTTATAGCTATCTATACGCTATTTTGGCATACTATTCGGCGGAGTTGCCTCAACGTGTCGGAAAGGGCCCTGGTCGCTTCAGCAACTAATCAGAATGCTCCATATCTTCCGCCATTCGAACAATATTTAGTGGTCGTTTTATTGGACGGTATAAATCTTGTTCCAAATGAGAACTATCAGTATGATTTTGTGTACCATGCACTACAGTTTTCGGCGGTTTCAGCGATGGAAGTTGTGAAAAAGCTAGTGCTCGAACGCAACTCTCAATCCCCCATCTCTTTCGTGATCCAATTAGAAGCATTACGAACTAGCTAGCTTTGCGTTTATCGCAACCTCAGCCGCTGTGGAGATAAGAAAGGTGATGCGTAGGTAACGGATGAACAGCTCCTGGAAGAGTAGACTCCGGCACTTTGCAATCTACAGGCCAGTATTCAGAATTTGCAGCCCACTCTATCAATGTTCGCCATGAGGTTTTCATTATTGGCTCGCCTTTTGTCCCCTTTCCATTAAGTTCCTCATTCCAAATGCGATCGCGTGGTTGTGCGGTTCAAGCACCGCGATC
The DNA here is from genome assembly GCA_016617855.1 of Megalonaias nervosa. Lineage (NCBI taxonomy): Eukaryota > Metazoa > Mollusca > Bivalvia > Unionida > Unionidae > Megalonaias > Megalonaias nervosa. The sequence goes on along the minus strand of JAECUM010014102.1, from coordinate 8,397 downwards.
CCTCTTTCCACTTCCTCGATAAAGCATCAGAAAGTTGACCATTATATACGGGATTAAGGTAAATTAAATAATTTGCTACGCACAAGGCTTCACTCGAAAATTCGTTTTAGATTGAATGGCCAGGTGGATTCACAAGCTGCTCAACATATCTGGAATATAATTGTTTGCTAAAATTTTGAGTGATAAAACTACATCATTTGAATCAGACGTCGACATGATAAATTATTATTTAATCGGACGTGGGAAAGCGTAGAGTGAATGGCCAAGAATGACCATTATAGTTAATTAGTTATAACAGTTTCCATTTTGATTCCTGCCATTAATAATTACTATAGATGGTATCACCGGATATGTCACGCAAGATTACTGCGCAACAGAGAAAATTTTTCAGCACTGCTACAGCGACCAAATTTGTGTCCCTATTATGAAATTGAAGCTTCCAATCATCAAGCAGCTGGCGATGATGCCCTCTGGCAGTCCCCCTTACTCTTTGGTAGCTTTCATTCAAGCATGCCACCATTCGCTGCGCACGTCACATGGTTAAATAAATTGGTATTTTGCTGAATGGGCTGGACGGGGCGGGCTTTTCTTTAGTATCTTGGGAGGTATTTTTGGGAATGTTTGTTGTTTATGTTGTTGTTCTTTTGCCCTGAGGTGGTTTTGGTGGCGATAACTGAGGCAAAACGTAATTTAGTGCTACATTTAGGCTGGTCACGTTTCTTCGGCGAAAGCAATTCCTCTTACACGCCAGAAGTTAATATGCAGAGTACCTACTGCTGCTGTTTCTTGGTTCCATTTGTGATACATTTTTGACTTACATATTCTTTATCAGCTGTTTTGTCACAGTTGTATTAGCACGTGAACCAATTTAACTAACGATTTTTGAATCCCTATACAGATGCACAAAGAAGATCCGCGGAGAACCTCTCCTAAATTGTGACGCAAAGTTTCCTTGCAAATTAAATCCGAACTCAATGCTCGATGATGCGTGCAGGTTTTGTCCATCATCAAATCAACAGACGAAGGCGTCGTTAATGTATTCTTATAAGATTCCATCGGTATGTACCATTTTCTCTTCAGAACTTACGGAGCAGCAGGTATATAAAGCATAAATATGAACACACAATTAGTGTAACAACAATAACTGATCTAAATCAGGGAGATTATTGTTCATATTTTATATTCATGGACTTAAATTAACATTTGTTCTATATGGAATTTTGTTGATTTTCTAGTTGGTGCTAAGGCTCTACATCATCATTTTGGTGCACGTGCATGCTAAATATTATGTACGGCCGATTGATCCTTAAGTGTATATATGCATGTGTTTGTTGAATTTCGATGACGAAAAAAAATAAATCTTATATATATAACTGTTTTTGTTTTGTTTGCTCTTAGTAGAAACATAGTGGTAAACCTGGCGTTGACGGATTGATTGTTTACATGTTTACATTACAACAGATTGATTCCTTCTGTGACAAAGGTGACCACGAAACTGATGCACCAAGTATGCAAAATATGTGGTGCCAAATGAAGAGTGTTTGGGAAGTAATGAAGAGTCACTTCGATTTTCGTAACGGTAATATATAGAATATGTGCGTCTCTTTGAAATGTTGTTTACAGATATATTTTCCTTTGTTTTTTAAATCAATACGTGAAGCATTGCAAGATCACTATAGAAAGAACATCACAAAGAAAGGACGTCAAGTCTTCTTGCTTATTAAATGTTAGTGACATGAGGTATTTTACCAATTCATTGATTACATATTTACATGAAATTTATTGGTCATTTCTGCGCAAACAAGTGATGCTATACGAACGAGTGTTTTAACCCCGTAAAGTTCAATCGGTGGTACCCCAGCCTAACATTACTATCCACCTGAAGAAACATAAAATGAATAAAACTAACAAAAGACGGAAGGGAAGAAAACAAAATGACTGAACACAAGGAATCATTGGTTATCATACATTACGCAAAGAAAATGACATGTTTGCAGTGTCGTATTTATTTTCATTTTAGATGCGGCTGGAGGGCACAATACATTAATATATTTAAAACACCGATGCCCCAGTTATTCATTTTTTTTTTAATATTCAACGTGCGGCCACTTTAGAAATGTGAGAACATCCAGTCAACGAAACATCATTCATAATATGTACCTATTGATTCAAATTACACATAGTTTCCTTGATCGATTGTAGCGTTTCTTAGGGAAGACAATATTGGGCGATTTTGGAAAGCAAATATAGTTCTTGATACATGGAAAGTAAAACTAATCTCGAATATACATTTTCTCGTATAATGTAAACATGAGTCTTATTCACATGGATCATTTAATTTGTTTTAATTGTTCTTTAGGTCATGAACTATTTGCCACATTGGTTCTTTTAAATATATGTTGTATTTTATGGTTGAAAGGAATCTGTTGCTGGCTTCAAAGAAAGTAAAACGAATTAAGCTGTATGACGCAGAGAAAACCACACACCTTGGATCGGCTACTATGTATTCCTGCACATGTCCCCACACTCTTGTCAGTGTATCTTAAATAGTGACACATCGTGACAAAGTTTCATTTTATAATACTAAGCAAAAATACACCACCATACAATCAATTTCAGGAGCCAATCAACCAGTACCAGAAAGAAGTAAGAGACCTCCAACGTTTCGCCTGGTGCAAAGAGGACATCATGTTCGGGTCTTTGTTTTAGACACATCAGGAAGCATGGCGGTAGTCTTTCAATCCCTTACCTGCTATACCTTATTATTTTAATATTCAATTATATGCTGATTGGTATTATATATATATATATATATATATATATATATATATATATATATATATATATATGTATGTATGTATGTATGTATGTATGTATATAACACGACAAATGCTAATAATGATGATAACAGGATCTTTGAATAATGTCCTGATAAAATATTAATATCGTGTACCTTGCTTGTCTATTTGGCGATAGGCGGGTATTCCATTATTATACTATATTTTTTTAAATTTTGTATATGTGGAAAAGACTTCTCAATATTGTCGGGTACACCAGCTTGTTTACGTCACTCATGAGATTCACACGACTGTGCTATACATTTTATATTACTATGAGAAAGAAAATACAACAAAGAGGTTTGGGGGTTTTTTTTAATTTTTTGTTTACTGCAAGAAATAAAAAAGCCTAACATTTCATGTGCGTTAAAAACCGGTATAATGATGTGAATAATAAAATACTAACTAATAAAATGTATATAAAGTACGCACTTTTTGATGTACATCTCTTTGTATAACCGTTTCTGGAAAGTAAATTCAACCAGCCTCGTTTCTTTTTAATAATAAATATACTTATATCGTGATATATCAAAGATACCCGCGTATATACAGTATACAGTAGTTAGAGCTGCTGGATCTACAAGAAAATTTTATGTATCAGTTGTTACGATGCAAAATAAGTAACAGAAAAGAGTGAAAAGCAACAAGATTTGTAAAATTTAAGATTAATTTAATTCCCTGGATTACAAAGTGCAAATCCACAACAAGGAACCTTTTGGTATTACGACTTACATCCGAAATACAGTTACAAGTCCCAATAATGTATGTTCTAAATAAATTTTAGCGGAGATCCAAATTAATTCCTAAGCTGAAAGTGTTGATATGTCTGTGATGGCTGGTAAAGCGTTTACGTGCCAGTAGCCTTTATGCATCACAATGATTCAATTCAAGATGAAATCATTATTTGAAATTTCAGTATAAAAATCAAGTTTATATTTTCAAGAATGTTATCAAAGCACTTTTGTATTTCCAGAGCAGACATAATTTGAATAATTCCAAATATAAATGTGTGAGAAACAATATCTTGATTCTTCTAGGATGTTAAGGCACGAATAAATAATGTTTCCAGTAACAAGATTATGTAGTCCTCAACTTTACCACAGGTCACAATGAGCATTTTCTAAAAAAACAATTACCTAATGGAAAATAGCCTTCTAGAAACATCTTAATGTTTACAAAATAAAACGTTAGTTACAATTAGAAAATTATATTATATAACCTGGACTATGTCAGGTACGCCAGGTAAATTGTGGAGGAATTCCAATAACCTAGACCCAGACCCAAATAAACATGTTTACTTATATTAATAATAATCCTGATATTAAACCCCGATACAGAGAGAATATTTCATCTAAGTATTAGTTGGTTACAGAATTAGAAAAATCAATAATTCAGGTCAAGTGGAAAATGAACTTGACTTTTGGAAAAGGTTAAATCCAACCTACAGTGTAACATTGCAATAGCAAATAATAAAATAAAATGAAAATAAAAAAGAGCTAAACAAACTATGCAGATTAAATATACATAACACAGTATATTCAAAATATTTCACCTGTCAGTAAACCTAATGTGCAAAATCATCAACTAAGTATACCAACTATTGTGCGTCTTTACAAACTGTTTTTTTTTTTGTTTTCTTATTTTTCCATTTTATTAGGGTAACCGAATAAACCACCTATATCTATCGGGGAAATTCATTATAGAGAACCTCCTTCAGGACAACTCGTATTTAGGAATAATAACGTTCAGTTACACTGCATATTTAAATGCGAGGATTACACAAATATCTGGATCATCCGACAGACAACGACTCATGAACAGCTTACCATATTACGCCAACGGTGGAACAAGTATTGGTGCTGGTTTGCTGGAAGCTCTGCGGGTATGTCTCGTGGTAATGGGACAGGTTATGTTAATGGGAGTTACAATGTATGTTAATATGCTGTCTATTTAATAATGAGATAATATATCGGTAATTGTTTCTACCGAGGATCTCAAAGATAAGCAATGACTGTTAACTGGATATTTCGCGGCCATGATTACAAGCGAAACGAACATTACACAACTAATTATCGAATCACCTACTTATCTATGTATTGTTATTAATTTTAATTGCTGTATTGTTTCTCTTTCTATTCACAAAAGTTATTCAGTATGTATTGTGAAGCATAATTTTACTACGGACAAAATAATGTCCAAGCTTCGTTGCAAATTCATTGATGTTAAATATATAGTGAATTATATTGATAAAAGAAAAGGAAAATAAAAAACAACTACAGCACTCCATCGTTTCAACACTTCTCCAATGAAACAGAGATCGCACATTAATTTTGAATGTTGCAAGCAGAATTCCTATCCAAACGCAAACACAAGAGCACGTGTCAAATAAAGAGAAAAAAAATTAACATTTTCTTATTCCATCATAGCTTTTGCAGGGATTCATCCTACCTTTAGAAAATGCAGAGATAATCCTTATTTCTGACGGCGAGGAAAATACACGGCCGTTCATAAATGAAACACTGCCGGAAATTGTCATCTCGGGAGTGGTCGTCCATACTATAGCCGTTTCTCAAGACGCCGACATGAAGCTGAAAGATATTGCCATTAAAACCGGAGGACGTTATCTTACATACTTGGAGACACCATCAATAACTTTCCTCGATGTATTTTCCCAGACTGTTCTATCGGGGACCATGGTTCCTAATGCAGGGAATCCTTTGGTGGTGAGTCCTTTCAGCGTTGTGGTGATTAGAGCAGTTTACATGTTTACTAGATGCTACTCTAATTATAAATGACCAGTGTTAATTTGTATTACAATTTATTATCTTCTCCAAATCTTAAATTAAATACAATAGCACAAAATATTCTTTTAAATCGCTCATTGATGTTTTAAGTACAATCAGGTCGCTTTAGTTGGGCATGTAATCTGTTATTCATCAGGATTTACCTTATTATCTCATTGCATACAATAATACAAATCGAATGCAAACAAAATAAAGTTTGTTTCATATTGATTAATGCAGATGTGTCACAAAATTAACTTCGAGTATGTCAACATTTTTAAACTCTCTCAAGGTTTTAATGTTACAGGTATATTCATACTCTTTCAACGGTTCCATTGGAGGAAATCCCTCGGGAAATTTCAGAATTGACGCAGGGATAGGATACAGTACGAAACTAACTGTAATAACATCGAACAATGCATATATATATCTTAACATATCTGGACCAAGATTCAGCTGGTTTCAAACAGTCAGTTCTTTTTATACAATTGATATACCTGGAAACGGCAAGGTGGCTGATGTGAGTATATGCTCACCCCACACTTACAAAAATTAAAATGTCATGACAAATTTTTTACCTGGTGAAAACTTTATTTACCTATAATAGCAAATTGGATTTGCAAGAAATAAGAATCTGTGAAGACTATTTCTGCTCTCGCAGTAATACACATACATAATTTGCAACAGCATTAAACATCATTCAGATATCTGCATGTATTGTAACAATCACTAACGGAGCTGGAAAAAAATGCCAATGATATGGGAAATGAATAAAAGGAATTAGTCATCGAGTAATACTTCGATTATCAAAAGGGAAGCGAATCAAATTATTCAAATATTAATGCAATGACAACCAAGATATGCAGCAATTTGCAAATTGCGATTATCAAAATAGAGTCATTTGATATAAAACTCTTACCACAGCCAGCCAGAACAGTATATATATATATATATATATATATATATATATATATATATATATATATATATATATATATATATATGTGTGTGTGTGTGTGTGTGTGTGTGTGTGTGTGTGTGTGTGTGGAGAGAGAGAGAGAGAGAGAGAGAGTGCATGTGTATATTTTGATGTTTCTCTTTAACATTCATACCGACTTTACAAAACAATAATCATAAGTGTTCTGTGCTTTGTTTGATCCTTATAGATATATATTATGGAAATATATTTATTGACTTTTGGTCTGTGGTCATGATCGCAACATTCCTAAATTTTATGCTCACGGGTCTCGCAAAATATGTTGACAAAGCTCACCGATGTTACCACGATTAAGATGTGGAAAGCATTGGTTTAAACTGACGCTAGTTCTTTAATGGTTAACAAACAATTAGTGGAAACAGTTTTAAAAATGCATTTTCAGGAAGGAGAATACGTCTTCACGATAAATCAGTCACCCGAGACTAGCACAAATATTTTTGTGTCGTCCTTTCCGAAGCCGAACGTAACGAATGCAGTTAGAGTTTCTACGTGGTTTTCTGGTACAGCAATAGACTTTACAGCGAGAGAGGATATCACACTATTTGCAAGTGTTGACCAATGCAGATCACCCGTGTTGAACGTCAAAGTGTGGGCAGTTTTACAATCCGGCAAAGATGAAACAAAAATTGTGTTGAACGACAACGGGACGGGTAACGAATATTGCATAATTTGTACATTTTTGTTTATAACCTCCTCCATACGGTGAAATAATATACATAAACTGGTACGCGTATTTAAATTGGTTAAGCTGTTCTGTTCAGTTCAACAGTATGTAGGATATGCATGAGACTGAGATAAAAAGAGAAAAAGCAAGCAGCTATAAATATTTTCAAGGTGAAATACAAGTAGCAGACTACAGCATTCCATTCGTACAATAAAAGTGCTAATATTTAAACTGTGATTTCGCTTCGTTCAGGGGTGGCTGTGAAAAAGATAAAATGACGTAAACAGGAAATATACATAAAGCACTGCCAAAGTGTTGAATGCGTCATTATTAAATATTAGAAGTCAATAGGCCTAAATATGGTTCTTTCGGGGTCTTTTATTTCTAGCTTTTATCACTATGTGTTCCTCAATGAAATTGACAATAAAAAAGGTAACGAGAATCAATGAAGTAAGTGTTTGTGCAGCGTAATGTTGCTTGTGCACACATATCGGAATAAACGTTATGCGTATTTTCCTTTGAGTATTTTTATGTGATTAAATAAACCACAAATGTTGGAAAATGTTCAATATTTTCCGCAACATGTATTAATAATCCTATATACAAATTGTCTTCTCTAAAACTGTTTACAGGTCCGGACCTATTAAGGAATGATGGAATATACTCAGCCTACATTCTTAAAAAGTATATCACCATCAATGGACGTCACAACATGAAAGTTTTCGTCGAAGGAGTTTTGGATGCAGATTATAATCTACCAGAATTCGCTCATAGCGCCCGTAAGTCAAGCCAAATAGGAACAGTTGTAGGACATGCTCCTCCAAAACGTTTAGGATCGACATTTAGTTAATATTGCAGTTATCTTCACAGCATTTAATAATTCACTTGATAACCGTTTCAACTACATGTGTTTTTCATTTTATCCTGTTTCAAAATATGTGTTGTACTTTGTAAATAACATAATTGCTGACGTTCAAACGAATATTGTGCCCGTGATGTCTTAAAGAGTGTATAATCAAAACTTAATTTTTAATCAGAATTGATAGCATTACTGCATTTGAGGCAGTGGTTTTTTTACCTGGTCTAAAGTGACATAATTTGATATATTTGTTTGAA